>QANY01005060.1:0-171538 GCA_003255025.1 Datisca glomerata
ATATTATAAAATTAAAAAAAATTTATATATATATATAGCAAGAGCTGCATGCAACAGAGGAAAAAAAATTTTAATCGCCACTCCGCGTCGCACGCACATTGCGACACAGTTTACATGCAATTGATTTTTCAAAACAATTCATATAAACATATTATGACAATCCTAATAAATCATGTTTCTACTGATGAGATGCATGATTAAATAAAACCGTGTGGGGGTTCATGTATGACGTGTGATTGACTAATGCATGATCATGTTATCAATCATATCAATAAACAATTATTTTACAATTAAATAAAATAATAATAGACCGAGTGACTATTGAGTATTTTTAAATTACAACCATTGAAATAAAGAAATAAAATTACAAAAAGTACTTCAAGATTACGTATATCTAAAATATCTCATTCTCCACCTGATGTCCATCTTCATAATCTCAAGCCTTGAATAAAACCTTTTTAATTAGAAAACATATTTTTCTTAATTAAAAATTATCTTTTAAAATTATTGAATTTGACTTAGTCAATAAACAATTTATTGACTCAAATTTGGGTCAAACCCAATCAATTAATTAACTTTTAATTTTCATAAAATTAAACATTAAAAATTAATTTTAAAATTACGTTAATTTCAAAATTTAAAAGATAAAAGATAAAGAGTTAGAGTTTTCATAAAACTCTGTAGTAATAGGGTAAGTTGGTATCAGGGTTTCTGCGACACTTCTCTAGCTGTGACAACAGTTGCCACCGACGACAAGACTCTCGTACCGCCGCCCATCACCGTCGTCCAACCCTAGTCGCCGCCACCGCCAGACACAGTGGAGCAGCCCCCCGCCAATTTTACGGCGAGCTCGCCGTCAAAGCTGATTTTTTCGACGGCGTTGCTGCCGTTGGAATACAGGCGGGGCCAGGGTCAGAAATCCTATTTACGGTGCCGACGCCAAAATTCCCTAGGAGTTCCTATTTCTTTTCTTTTTCCTCCACGTTCGTCTCGTGCGTTCTTCATCTTCTCGCGATAAGAATAATTATAATATAATATTCAAAATAAAATTACAAAAATTTCTATGCTCCAAAACGACTTACACAAGATCTAAGGAAAATTTAAAGAACAACGCTTAACCCAATAATCACCATACAATTAACGATTCATTATTTAAGCATACATTAAAAACACAAAACCATCAATTCATTCATAAATATCAAAATATATTATGAGCAATGCAAGAACACCCACACAGTATCAAATATACAGATATATAATGATCGCTCTGATATCAATTGGTGGAAACGAGGCACTCGTGCGGAGGGGGGCGTGGTGGTGTTTAAAAAAATTATTAAACAACGAATCGTATGTTTTTAGATAAAACAAAAATAAGCACGACGCAACGGTTTTCAAAATAAAAATTTTTATTGAAAACTATTTTCAGTCAAGATTCATTATATATTTATATATTAAATATGAGACATAAATGGATATGAATCGTATATCTCTTGTAGTCTATATCAAGCGTCCTCGCAAACCAACGATCATGCGTTCCCATGAACAATGGACTTCGTGATCCACACCAAAATCTTTCAAGTCAATCCTCAAACGCACTAGGACGTGTGTAGGCAAGTAAAATAATTCAAAGGCACTTTTTCTGTTTTTAGATGTACTGAACACATAAGATCTAGAGATTTACTGAGAGGTATTAATTTAATGAGACAATCCTATGAGAGAGACGATGATTATTGTTTTAGAGTTTTTGATTAAATTTTAATCATAGAGAAATATCACCCTGATAACAGGTGTGTACTTCACTCACAATCAACATTGAGGCATTAGAATAATATCTATATATAATATCAGGGCTCATTAGATTTTTAGGAATAAACTGAAAATAATATTTAATTTCAAAATTACCATTGCAGCGAGACCTACTGTAATTTGTGCACAACTGCAGTGCCGCACGGCACTGCAGTTGCTGTGAGCCAACACAGTGCCTCAGGCATTACTGTGATGTCGTGTGGTACTACGACAGTTCATGTCATTCTCTGATTCTTAATCAGTGATTAATACGTGATAATTACTGTAAATTAAATATTTATTTTAATCAGACAAATATTTAGATATCAATTAATTTAAAATTAATATATATGATTATCCATATCAACTAATTTATCTGTTAGTTCACAAATAATAGAATTAGTTAATTCAAATTATTATTTAATAATAATTTATAATTATCTAATTTTACAAGTTAGATTATCTACTTCACTTATCGATAATTCAAAAATTAATCGATATGATTATTTATATATATTTTTTCCAAAATTTATATATATTTATAATTTAATTAATTAATCACACATAATTATGTACTTACCCTAGAATAAACATTTTTTTTGCAAGTCAGTCCTTTTCTCATGTCGTGAAATAATCACACTACAGACTGCATAGTACAGAGGTGATTTGAGGACCATGGACCTATAATCTTAAGCTCTAATAAACCAGATTATTAATTTAACTCTTTAATTCAATAATCTTATTTATTAATTTCATTATTAGTTCACTTTAAATATGGAATTGCACTATTATATATTATAAAATGTATTTACAGAGTATTCTTGAGTAATCCATTGATATAATAACTTCACGTAGTTCTGTCCTCCAATTATTTATTCGTATATTAGAATAATAGATCTAAATTACCGTTTTACCCTTCTTATTACCTTTTGATCATTAAGTACCATTAATTCACTGATGAATGATTATTTTATAATCGTATTATAAATTTGAGCATACTAACTATTTAGTTTCAGAATTAACACTTAAAGGAACTAATATACGATCCGTTAGGAAAGCTTGGACTCCAAATCTTATAAGATCAGGTCGGCCATCCATATCACTGAATCTTCAAAATAAAAGTCAATAACTTGCTTTACAAACATATCTTAACGAGTGAATCAAAAGATCCAGTAGACACGTATAAGAGTTCATGACTACTCAGGATTCAGACTGATTTACATATGATCATCAGATTGATATGTATTAAATCTTTATGATAAATGGTAAGTTAAAAAATATATTAATTCACATTGGTCCTGTCGTATATAATTTTATTATATAAAGTACATACACTAAGATTTTTATCTACATCAATGATCATGATCTAGATCACATGCATTCATAATGCTTAGTAAACCCTACTAACTAATTCAATTAATTATTTTGAATAATTATGAGATAATTATTTATATATATGTAATTTCCAAATATATAATTCAATTAATTAATTTTTAATTGATTAATTACACATAATTATCCCGTAGTTATGTACTTGCCCCAGAATAATTTTCTTTGCAAGTTAGGCATTTTCTCATGTGCTAAAATATTCACGCTCTCGACTGTGCAGTACAGAGGTGACTTAGGGACCATGGACCTATAATCTTAAGCTCCAATAAACCAAGTTATTAATTAATTTTTTTAATTAAATACTCATATTTACTAATTTCATTATTACTCCACTATAAATATGAAATTGCACTATTATGGAGTATTCTTGTGTAGTCAATTGACATAATCATTTCACGTAGTTTTATCCTCTAATTTTTGGTTTGTAAATTAAAGCTGATCAAAATTATCGTTTTACCTTTCTAATTACCTCTTGATCATTAAGTACCATTAATTCATTAGTGAATGGTTAATTTATAATCGTATTATAAATGTGAGCTCAATAACCATTTTCAGTTCCTGAATTAACACTTAAGTGAACCAATATATGATCCGTTAGGAAAGCTTGGATTCCAAATCTTGTAAGATCATGTTAGTCATCCATATCACTGAATTTCTAAAATAAAAGTCACTAACTTATTTTACAAACAAATCTTAACGGCTGAATCAAAAGATTGAGTAGACATGTATATGAGTTCATGACTATTTAAGATTCAGACTGATCTATATATGATCATCAAATTGATGTGTATTAAATCTTTCTGATAAACAATAAGTTAATAAAGATATTAATCACTTCGGTCCTATCATATATAATCTTATTTTATAAAGTACATTAACTAAGATGTGTATCCACATCAATGATCCAAATATAGATCACATGTATTCATAACACTTAGTGAACCGTACGAGCAAACATTCATTAAAGATTTCATACTTTAATCTGTTGCTGACAATTTTATTTATTATCTATGATTTTAATATTCTCGTACTAAAACAAGATCGTAGTCTCATTAATGAATATGTACTTTTCAGATATTTAAATAAATTATTCAACAATAATTTAAAAGAAAAATTATAAGAAAAATGTAATTCCATTAAATTTCATTGTAAAATGTCAATACACATGTTTTGAGGGAATAACCCCCAACACTTAAATTGTTAATGCAGGTTGTTTGGGATGTCATATTTTCTGCTAGATCATGGTCTAGCAGAAAATATACTGCTGGACCATGGTGTAGCAAGTGTTAATTTTAACACAACACTACTTGACCATGGTCTAGCATAATAATTTGGCTAGACCGTAGTCTAGCAACCTGGCACATGAAAATTTTTTTATGTTTTGAGATCATCTTATATTATTAATGCAGGTTGTTTGGTATGTCACCATTACAGACCCCATATTGCTCTGTTTCTATATTCTCCGCTAAACCATGGTCGAACAAGTGTTAATTTTAACACAACACTGCTAGACTACGGTCTAGCATAATAAACTATGGTCTAGCATAATAATCTGGCTAGACCATAGTCTAGCAACCTTGCACGTGAAAAAATATTTTGATTTTGAGATGATCTAATATGGCTAATACATGTTGTTTGAGATTCCATAATTACAGACCTCATATTGCTATATTTCTGTTTGCTCTCCTAGACCACAGTCTAGTATAAAATACTCTACTAGACTCTGATCTAGCAAGTGTTAATTTTAACATAACACTGCTAGACTATGGTCTAACATAATAATCTGGCTAGACTGTACTGTAGCAACCTTACACGTGAAAAATTATTTCTGTTTTGAGATGATCTTATATTGTTGATGCAAGTTGTTTATGATGTCATAATTACATAATCAATATTGCCTTGTTTCTGTCTGCTCTACTAGACCATGGTCTAGTGAAAAATATTATGTTAGACCATGGTCTAGCAAGTATTAATTTTAACACAACATTGCTAGACCATGGTCTGGTATAATAATCTAGCTAGATTGTAGTCTAGCAACATGGCTCGTGAAAAGTTATTTTTATTTTACGATGATCTTATATTGTTAATCCATATTGTTTGAGATGTCATAATTACAGACCCCATATTACCTTATTCCTGTTTACTCTGCTAGACCATGGTCTAGTAGAAAATATTTTGCTAGACCATGGTCTAGCAGGTGTTAATTTAACACTGCTAGATCATGGTCTAGCATAATAATCTGGCTAGACCGAGTATAGCAACCTAGCACGTGAAAACTTATTTTCATTTTGAAACGATCTTATATTGTTAATGCATGTTGTTTGGGATGTCACAATTACAGATCCTATATTGCCATATTTCTATTTGCTCTACTAGACCATGCTCTAGCAGAAAATATTTTGTTAGACCATGGTATAGCAAGTGTTAATTTTAACACAACACTACTAGACCATGGTCTAGCATAATAATCTGGCTAGACCGTAGTCTAACAATCTGGCACATAAAAAATTATTTTCGTTTGAGATGATCTTATATTGTTAATGGAGGTTGTTTGAGATGCCAAAATTACATACCTCATATTGTCATGTTTCTTTCTGCTATACTAGTCCAAGGTCTAGCAACTGTTAATTTAATAAAACACTGGTAGACCATGGTCTAGCATAATAATCTTGCTAGATCGTAGTCTAGCAACCTGACATGTACAAAATAATATTTGAGTCACAGCATAAGCAAATCCAAATTCCAACGAAAAGTCATAGTATCGGTATTCCATGGTTTACAATATGAAAGTTCTAATACATCAATATTGATTCACATCCTATGCAACTGCAACTCTCTAATAACATAATAGACACCCTAAAATCTAGAGTCTTCGATGCCATGCCCATGATAAAAAATATCAACTTCCATCTTCTCTCGAAGCTCAGCCATTATACTTTGAGTACATCTAGATGGGTCCTAGCCCACACACAACTCCACAAACTTTAACACAAACACGCCACAATCACACCTATATGTACACAATGAAAAGAATCTCAAATAACTAAATATATACTATGTGAGGTAGTTTATCACATAAACAATTAGGCTTACCTAGTTTCTTGTTGAGGGACTTTGATGCGTGTAATCGGAAAATGTGCGTTAATGGGTGTTTCTTTCAGTAGATTAAAAGCACTGGCATAAATATGTTCTAATCTTCATATCTTTTTTTGTTCAACTCCAAACTAATTGTGAGAAAGCCTCAAGTATGTAAGTGACATTGACACACTTAAAGGCGTTTCTGTAACAATTCTTACAAAAGAAAGTTCTTCTAAACTCCTGATTTTGTTGTGATCAAATAGGAACATATAAGTGACATTGACTAATTTAAAGAAGTTGAATTGTAGTCATGCATTGCAGTCTTAATGCTTACAAAATAGGAACTTATAAATGACATTTATGAAAGTTTCCCAAAAGATACCATAGAACCAAATGGTATCTCTTGTAAAAGTTATTTCTCTGACCTTATGCTCCTCCTGATGGTCTTCTCCAATCAACTTTCTCATTCCCCTTGTAAAAATGGTCTTAGAAGGTATGTTAAGACTCACATAGTTTAAGATTCAATTTATTTTTTCATGTTTTGATTTCTCGTTTAACATTTCCTTTCCATTTCTAGGTATTGCAATGATACTGTGAAAAAAGGAAAATGAAAAGAAGAAAAGTTGATAAAAATCAATCACACACATGCAAATAGTGAAAGTGGTGAAGCCATACCTGGTCGGTGAGAGAAGCTTCGGCTTCACTGGAGGAGAAGGGTAATCACGCGACTTTGCAGACAAAGGGAATCATGCTGGATACAAGGGTTTTGCTAAAATAAGGGTTTCACAAACAAAAGAGAATCGTGCCTTCGTTAGAGACAAATGAAGACTATCTGTTTCACAGAGACAAAGGGAGATGAAGGGAAGCATAGTCTGTTCTGTAGAGACAAAGGGGGATGAAGGGAGACTATCGCATAGACGAATAAATCGTAGGGACAAGGACTTCGTAGAGTTTTGGGAGAAAGTTGGGGAAGGGACTGAAATATAATTTATTTACTGTAAGGGGCAAATAAGCTTTTTACTATATAAAAAGTCACAAAACCTTCTAAAGGGTCTAAGTATCATCAAAGTCCCTCTGAAGGGTCCTTCCATGAGAATTTTCTGGTTTTGTTTCTATAAGTGTTTGCACATTCGGTGAAATTTGATTGAGATGGAGAACTTTCAAATTCGGTGTCAATCACAATACTAGAGATTTTAGTGTTTGTTTTGTTATGATACTATTTCAAGGTAGATTTGTGTAGTTGGCATTTCTTTTTAATACTTGTTGATTTGCATGGCTATTGCATAGTGTAACTTAAAAAGTGAGTGATTGTGTATATGCGATTCACTTAAATCTGTATTTGAAATTATCGTCAATGAACTATACGGCTTGTACAGAGTGAAGGAATTGAAATTTGAATTTGATTTTCATCTCTTTTACACTAGGATTTTGTTTAACGTTCAAAAAGAAGCTAAATTTATCAATTTCGATTCCATGGGCAAAGCATATTATATTGGTGAATGTGTGTTCATAATTTAGACAATTTAAGCAGTGATTGTAGACTTTTAGCATGACTATTGCATAGTGTAACTTAAAAAATGAGAGTTGTGAAACTGTGATTGTGTCTATGCGATTCACTTAAATCTGCATTTGAAATTATTGTCAATGAACTATACGGCTTGTACAGAGTGAAGGAATTGGAATTTGAATTTGATTTTCATCTCTTTTACACAATGATTTTGTTTAACTTTCAAAACGAAGTTAAATATATCAATTTTGATTGACCATGATAAGTCGATCAATAAGTTTAGATTTTCCATGGGGAAAGCATATTATATTGGGGAATGTGTGTTCATAATTTAGACAATTTAAGCAATGATTGTAGACAATTTAAGCAGTAATTTTTTGGAAATTTAAAATATATATGTATATTTGTAAATATCAAAAATTAGATTTTATAAATATATAATAGTAATTTGATTGTAGATAAAGAAATAGAGATAAGGATCTCATATCAGATACAGAGTAAAATAGTTTTCTCCCCTCCCTACTGATTGCCGCCGATTTTGACAGTATTGAAGGAAAAATATCTAATTTTTTTCCTTCAATCGTTTTGAAAGCCCACACTGAAATTTCTACATAAAATTCTCGTGAGATATATTTTTGAAATTAAAGGATGGTTGTTGGTGGACGAAATCATAAATTTTTCTTGAAGTTCAAGTGCGTGATTCAAATCCCGAAGCTGAAGAACACGAAGAACGCTTGAAGAAATTCCGTCAGTTCAGAAATTCTCCGATACAAAGTATAGGTGAAAAATTATTTCTAACTTTATCTTCTCGTATAATATTGTATATGCATAATCGCACGTTGTTTGGTTTTAAATTATATAGTTCGATTAAATAAGTTAATTAGAAAAAAACTTGATATTACGCCCACAAACCGTTCATGGTTCAAACTTATTTTTATGAAATTTTAAAACCAACTGATCCCAGCAATTGGTATCAGAGCCACAGGTTTTTGATTATGCACATAGATATTTGAAACGAACATATCGTGAATTTTGTGGATATTGGCATATGAATTTGTATGGTAGATTCAAATTATTTTGAATGTGTTATGTGATTGGATCCCGAATTATTTGCTCTAGGCATTTTTATTTCAATTTAGAATTGATGTACTTTGAATTTGAGCCATAAGTTTTTATGTAGTTTATTTTGTTGGAAAAGTTGTATTTTTGTAAATTTGATGTAAAATCACTGTCGCCTCAAAACCGTCACCGGAGCACTGTTCACGTCGAAATACTGTTCACGCCAAAATCGATGTCCACGCTGGAATCATCATGCCGGAGTTACAGTTTCGGCAGGTGGTGATACTGTTCTGGTGCCATCAGTGCCGTTGTCCGCTGCGATAATAATTAGGGTTTAGGAAACCCTGTGATGTTTCGCAATAACCTTAATCCTATTTTTTTCTTTTAAAATTTTAAATTTGAAACGAATAAAAAATAATTAAAATTCAAAAGATAATTATCTATTTTATCTTTATATATTTTGAATTTATTTTATACCTTTTGAATTTTGAATTCAAAGATAATTATCTATTTTATCTTTTTATCTTTTAAATTTTGAATTCAAAAGATAATTATCAATGCTATCTTTTTATTTAATTTAAAAAGAAAAAATAGGATAATTAATGAGATTATTTAATTAGAAAAATAGTTTTCCTTAATTAAAGGGTTTTAATCAAAATTTAAATTTTTAATTTTTGAAATTTGAATTTAAATTTTGAATTTTGAATTTTTAGTTTTAAATTTGAATTTTAAAATGAGGATATGTCAATATCAAATTAGGGATATGCCAATATCAAACTGCCATATAGCATGTGCATGAATCATTGTAGATTAATTTGTAATTGTTATAATTTAATTATAATGTAAAATTTATAATGGTTATGATTTTAAATTAGGATTTAAAATTAAATAAAGGATTTATAAATTTCATCACATTTTTAAAAATTAATAAATGTTATATTTTGAAAAGCAACCAAAAATCCAATTTGTTTTCAAAAACTAAGTGGGAGGGTTGTTTACGTTCAAACGTTCTCAAGGTCTCTAACGCGAACTTGATCATGCCACGAGGAATGATTTAGAACCGCCCATAGCTGTCCTCTCTTCAATAGGAGAAACTTTGGAGTCGTGTCTCTTTGAGTCATCGAATTGTTTGAGAAGCTAAGACTTTTAAAGGAAGTGGTAGGGCAGGGTCATCCCATAAACAGACTGTTAGTCCATAACAACTTTTAAGAGTCGATGCGTTGGTTAAACACTTAGACTGGAGTATATTGGAATCTCCAGTTAGGGGCTAGTCAATGGGGTCAAGGTGACCAAAATCATTGGTGATTGGTTAAGCTAGATGTGGAGACATTTGAGCGTTAACCAAACGAGAAGAGTCATGATACGATAGGAGATAGTTTGGCTTTATCCCTCGATGATACAAACTATCATTTTTTATTGTAACATCATGGAGGAAATATTTTTTATTGGATTTTTAAATGTTTAAGTAGTTGCATCATGCATCATACTTTCCTAAACGATTGAGCATTTATTTACACTGTTTTATTTATTCTTTTCGATAATCATGTCAATATCCTCATTCTCAGCTATCTTAAATGCTAACAATATTATCTAGTGATAATTATGATGATTGGAAAACACAATCTTGATATCGTACTGACGATTGAAAACACAAGTTTATATTCACACCCCTTGTTCTTTTAAGCCTTTTAGTGAATCGACTCAAGAGGAAAAAGATGCTTATGCTTTTTGGCTATGTTATGATAAGATAGCCAGATATTAATTACATTTTGACTTCTGTTAGCAATGTGATGCAACAACAACATCAAAATTTTGAAACCACCACCGATATAATGTTGAGCATCACTGAAATGTTCGGAGATCAGGGTCGTTAAGCCAAACAGGCAGTTATGCAAAACCTTATGAACTGCAGGATAAAACTTGAAACTCTTGTCAGAGAACATATGATTTTGATCATTAGTTATCTAAATGAGATGGAGATCATGAGTGCTGAGGTTGATGGAGTGACTCAGGTGGATATGATCCTATAGATTTTGCCCAATACCTTTGATAACTTCAAACTTAATTATTTGATGAATAAGATGAGGTACTCGCTTCCTGAAATTATGAAAGAGTTACAAGCCGCTGAGACTTTGTTTTAAAGGGCAAGAGGAAGACTAGATAGACAAACTTTATTGAAAGTATGCCTTCCACCTCTGGTGCCAAAAGGAAACACGAGAGGAGGTCTGAATAAGGCTAAGAAACAGAACTTAAAAGTTACAAATAGTAAAGGCACTGCAAGGTGGACATGTTGTGAGATAAATATCACACCATTAGATACGCAACTGTCTAGATTATCTCTAGCAGATATCTTGGTCGAGTTCATCATCTGTATGAGGACTAGAGCACTAGTATTTGCTGTATTAGTTGAAACTTGATAACGGTTATCTGTTTTGACGTGATGTTTATCATACCTCGATTTTTTGGGAAAACCTTATTTCAATAGCTAGTTTAATTGAGTAAGGATTTAACTTGAATTTCATTGATAAAGATATTGGTATCTTTAGAAATGACTGATTAATTACTACTGCATATTTGATAAATAAACTGTTTTACGTAAAACCAGTAGTTCCAATAATATGTGACACTAAAGTGAATGTTGATTCGCAAAGGGATAGTAAAATATTGAAGTATGACTCAACCGATCTAACATATTTGTGACACTTACGTCTTGGGCATATAGTCTTGACGGGATTAAAAGACATGTAAATGATGGTCCTTTGCAAATTTTAAATGTTGGATCCTACCCACATGCGAATCTTATATTGAAGGTAAAATGACCAATAGACCTTTTTTCAGCAAAATGTGAAAGAGCCACTCAATTCCTTGAACTCATATGCCCAAGCAAGAGGAGGTTATGAATGCTTCATAACCTTCACTGATGACTACTCACATTTTGGTGATGTGTTTCTAATGCGTCAAAAGTCTGAAACCTTTGAAAAGTTCAAAGAGTACAAGGCCTTGGTTGAAAAGAAATTAGAAAAACAAATCAAAACACTACGATCCGATCATGGTGGAGAGTACTTGTTAGGAGAGTTCGAATACTTTCTTAAGGAAGAAGGTAATCTTTCTCAGCTTGCAGCACTTGGTACGCCACAACAGAATGATGTGTCAGAGAGAAGGAATCGAACTATGATGGATATGATTAGATCCATGATGAGTTACTCATCCTTCCCAAATTTCTTCTGGGGATATGCCTTAGAAACATCGGCATATATTCTGAACCAAGTTCCATCGAAGATGGTGCCTGGCACACCATCTGAAAGATGGTATGGACGACAGTCATCTACTAACCATTTTAAAATATGGGGGTGTTCAGCACATGTTCTAAAACCAAAGACATGCAAGTTGGCCAGTCGTTCATAATTATACATGTTCATAGGATATCTTAAAGGAACGAAAGGGTACATCTTCTACAGTATGACTGACCAGAAAACATCCATTAGCACGAATGATCATTTTCTTAATGAATATTACATTAAAAGTATACAGCTGAGAAGGATAGTTGTGCTAGAGGAATCATTGAGTGGGAGGACACCGACTCCCCAATCAGAAATTATTTCTTATTCAATAATGGAAGAACCACGACAGGAGCCAGAGCCGATGAAGCCTCGACATAGTGGGAGGGTTGTGAGACAACCTAAGAGGTATATGTCCTATGGAGAAACTTTGACAGTTATCTCAGATAAGGGCCTTGATGAACCCGTCTCCTACTTAGAGGCCATGGTTGGTCCTGAAGCAAACTTATGGTAAGAAGCCATGAATGTTGAGATACATTCGATGTACTCGAACAGAGTCTGGAATCTTGTAGATCCTCCTGAAGGGGTACAACTTGTAGGATGCAAATGGATCTATAAGAAGAAACGAGGTCTGGATGGGAATGTAGAGACATTCAAATCTAAGCAAGTAGCCAAAGGCTACACCCAAAAGGAAGGAATAGACCATAAAGATACCTTCTTCCAGGTGTCCATGCTTAAATCCATTTGAATTCTTTTATCTATTGATGTTGCCCTTGATTATGAAATCTGACAAATGTACGCCAAGACTGCTTTTCTGAATGGCAATCTTGATGAGCGCATTTATATTTCTCAACCAGATGGGTTCATGGAGAAAGACCAAGAGGGAAAAGTTTGTGAACTGCATAAGTCCATTTATAGACTTAAGCAAGCGTCACAGTCATGGAATATTAGATTCGATGAAACTGTTAAGAACTACAATGTTGAACAATTAGTGGATAAGCCATGTGTGTATAAGTTGATACACGAAGGAAATATGGTTTTTCTAGTCTTGTACGTAGATGATATTCTACTCATTGAGAATGATGTAGAAAAATTATCTGATGTCAAAATTTGGCTTGAAAATCAATTTGATATGAAGGATCTTGGAGAACCTGCATTTGTCTTAGGTATTCAGATCTTTCGAGATAGGAAAAATATACAATTGGCATTGTCTCAAGCATCTTATATTGATAAGGTGTTGGATCGCTTCAGTATGCAAAACTCCAAGAAAAGATTTCTTCTTTTAGACATGGAGTCAACCTCTCCAAAGAGCAGTCTCCCAAGACTCCTTAAGAAGAGGAAAAAATGGAAAGGTTCTCTATGCTTCAGTCGTAAGAAGTCTCACGTATGCGATGCTTTACTAGGCCAGACATTTTCTATGCTATGAGCGTGATGAGTTATTTCCAATCTAATCCTAGAATTGAGCATTGGAATGTCATCAACCATATCCCTAAGTATCTTAGGAGAATAATGAATTATATGCTTGTGTATTTAGGAAGTGGCTTTGAATATGTGGGAGTATACTGATTTTGATTTCCAAGCTTATAAGGATTCCAAGAGGTCCACTTCAGAATTAATGTTCAACCTGAATGGTGGAGCAGTTGTATGGAGAAGTATCAAGCAATCTTGTATTTCTGATTCTACCATGGAAGTTGAATATGTGACAGTTTGTGAAGCTGCAAAGGAGGCTGTTTGGCTTAGGAAGTTCTTGAAGACTCTGGAAGTTTTTTCGGAAGCTAACAAGCCCATGACACTTTATTCTGATAATAGCGTAGTGAATTCTAAGGAACCTAGAAGCCATAAGAGATCCAAACGCATAGAACGTAAATATTACCTGATTAGAGAAAAATTATTCAGCGTAGAGACATTATGGTTATGCATATTTCGACGGTCAACAACCTGACAGATCCATTCACAAATATTTTAAGCAGTAAATTTTTTATGGTCATCTGGAGAGCTTGGGAATAAGAGATTGTAGATGCCTACTTTAGTCCAAGGGGTAGATTGTTGGAATATGTCCATAAAGTAGCGTGTAATAACTATTTATTTATATTTAGTTATTTCTCAAACATTAGTATTATTGAATTTTTATGAATAAATTGAAAGTTTTATTTTAAATTAAAATATGTTTATATATTACTCAAGTTCTGGAACTTTTATAAACGAACAAAGAGTGAAGACAAAGGCGTCTCCAGACGAACTTTTCTGAGAAAGTTCAGAATGCTACTCGCAGTCTTATGATCGACTCGACAATCAAATCTAATTACGACTGTGAGGTTGAACCAATGAATGCCAGTCATGGGGCATGGGGGTGGAGACTCAAATGGTTAACCTAGCATGTTATGATCATGTTGAATAGACCAGTAATAAATTAGTTTAGAGACTAAAATCGTTTACCTAGCTCTAAATCTAATTGTTACACCTTAAGGGTATTTTCATAATTACCTTAATCCTGAGGTGAATATGTAGCTTGACTTAGTTAAGTTGGAGTTACATGATTCACAGATATGAAAATCCGTGGTTGGATTGCGAAAGCAACAATATCACCTTATGTTTTATTGACGGGTGTGTGAATAAATTAACATGGCCAAGTATTCAATGAATTGAGTCATTGGTTAAGACTTGTGAATTGTATGAGACAATTCACTATTATGTTTTTCTTATTCACAGTCAATAAAGGAGTTAAGAAAATAATAACAAGAGGGGTAAAATAGTAATTTTACATTATGAGCTTGTTGCTGATATTCTTGATGGATATTATGTTAAAATATCATGTTGACCGTGAAAATAAATAGGGTTTATTTACACCAACAGTAAACGTAGCGCGCATGAATCGAGAGTTGATTCAACATCGAATCTATAGTGGAGTCGTACGATGTCATGATTAAACAGGTCATGAATTCATGGAGATAAATTCTTCGGGTATTCTTTGTTCATGTGGGTCCATCGAGTCTTAGAAAAAGCTCATGAGAACAGGAATAGAGAAACAATGTAAATTGGATCAAAATGTGTTTTGGTGCCAAGACATATTTTTTACACCTATATGTGATGAGTGATGTCACTTAATTAGTTAAGTGTGATTATATGTATTGAAATTAGATAATTTATTATTTTATAATTATTAGATAATTAGTAAATAGATATAAATTAATTAATTTATTGATAATAATCAATTAAAACTATAAATTAGATTGATATATTTTGATACAACTCTAACACTGTGAAGATATACTTTTAAAATATATGAGCATATTTGTAAATATCAAAAATTAGATTTTATAAATATCTAATAGCAATTTGATTGCAGATATAGAGATAGAGATAAAGATTTCATATCAGGTACAGAGAAAAAGAGTTTTCTCCCATGCCTAGTGATTGTTGCCGATTTTGATAGTATTGAAGGGAAAATATTCATTTTTTTCCTCCAATCATTTTGAAAGGCCATACTCAAATTCCTACACAAAAATCTCGTGAGATATATTTCTGAAATTAATAGGTGATTGTTGGTGGATGAAATTCGTAAATCGTTCTTGAAGTTCAAGTGCGTGATTCAGATCCTGAGGCTTGGAGAACGCTTGACGGAATTCTGCCAGTTTAGAACTTCTCTAATACAAGTATAGGTGAAAAATGATTTCTAACATTATCTTCTCGTTTAATATTGTATTCATATAGCACGTTGTTTGGTTTTAACTTATTTAATTTGATTAAATAAGTTAATCGAACAAAATTTTGATATTCCGCTTACGAATCATTTGTGGTTCAAATTTATTTTTAATTAATTTTAAAACCAATCGATCCTAGCATGAGGTTATGTCACTCCTTCAGTATTCTTCCACAACACTCGAAAATGTAAAAATTGACTTAGAAGAAATTGTAGAGCGACAAATGGAGATATACTTACAATTGGTAGCCATTGAACTGAGAGAGAAAGATAAGAAGATTGTTCAAATGGAAGCTGAGATTGCTACATGAATAAGGCAGCGACGTTATCTGATAAGGGAAGTTGCTCAAATGTTATTAAGGATGAGAAGGTTCTAAATTGAGTAGTCCAACTTGATTTCGACAAGGAGTCCGTAAAGAAGGTAATCAATCATATCTATGTCGACATGTTCTTTCATACAAACTAGCTAGGACAACTTCTAAGTAACTTGCTTTCATAATAATAAGAGATACTTGTATAATGCTTCTAATTTGTCTTCATATTAAGGAAAAAATGTAATGTTGTTCGTAATGACTCGTAGTGATTTTGTTGCATATGGTACACAAATTGACTTTGATGTGGTTGAGCTTATGATGCATAACGTCCCATTAGGATGAGACAATGCACGACTATCAATTGATATTGTTGTTGATTTGACTACCCCATTACCCGTACCAGTACGTCATCTAGCGGACTCGCCTTCATGGAAGCTAGTTGACAACATGCGGCCAGAATTTGCTAAAGAAACAAGAAATCTTCGTCTAGGCATTGCAGCAAATGGAATAAATTCACATAGTTCCCTTAGTAGTAAACATAGCATTTGGCTTGTTATGTTAGTGGTGTACTATTTCCCTCCATGGTTATATATGAAGAGAAAATTTATGATGTGAACACTTTTTGATATCAGGTCCAAAGCAACCGGGAAACGACATTGATGTGTATTTAGCACCATTAGTTGATGATCTAAAATTACTATGGAAAACATGAGTTAATGTTTATGATGCATATCTTCAAGAGAGTTTTACACTAAAATTTGTTCTCTTATGGACAATTAATGATTTTCCTGATGGGGGTTATACCCTCAAAGCATGTGTATTGACATTTTGATATGAAGTTTAATTAAGATTACATTTTTCTTATAATTATTCTTTTAAATTATTGTTGAATAACTTATATAAATATATGAAAATTTCATATTCATTAATGAGACTATGATCTTGTATTAGTACGAGAAGATTAAGATCATAAATAATGAATAAAATTGTCAGCAATAAATTAAAGTATGAAATCTTTAATGAATGGTTGCTAGTATAGTTCACTAAGTATTATGAATGCGTGTGATCTAGATCCGGATCATTGATGTGTATAGGCATCTTAGTGAAGATACTTTATATAATGAGATTACTTTGTATAATGAGATTATATATGACTGGATCGGTGTAAATTAATATCTTTATCAACGTGTCGTTTATCATAAAAATTTAATACACATCAATTCGATGATCATATGTAGATCAGTCTGAATCATGCGTAGTCATGAACTCCTATGCATGTCTACTAGATCTTTTGATTCATTCGTTAAGGTTTGTTTGGAAAATAGGCTAGTGACTTTTGTTTTGGAGATTCAGTGATATGGATGGCTGGGAACATGATCTTATAAGATTTGAAATACAAGCTCTCCTAACGAATGTATATTGATTCTCTTAAGTGATAATTCTAGAACTAAATGGTTATTGAGCTCAAATTTATAATAAGATTATAAATTAGTCATTTACTAGTAGATTAATGGTACTTAAAGATTAAGAGGTAATTAGAAGGGTAAAATAGTAATTTAGATCAGTTCTAATTTAAGAACCAATAGTTGGAGGATAAAACTAGGTAAAATGATTATATCAGTGGACTACATAGAATACTCTGTAAATATAATATGTAATCTCTAAGAATGCAATTCTATATTTATAGTGGAGTAATAATGAAATTAATAAATAAGATTATATAATTAAAGAGTTTAATTAATAATCTGATTTATTGAAATTTAGGATTATAGGTTCGTGGTCCCCATGTCACCTCTGTACTAAGCAATCTAGGGTATGAATATTTTAGGAGATGAGAAAGGCACTTACTTGCAAATGAATTTTTATTCTGTGGCAAGTACATAATTATGAGATAATTATGTGTGATTAATTAATTAATTGAATTATATATATATTTAGTTTTCAGAATTAATATATATATAAATAATTATCAATTTTTTAATAATCGATAAGTGAGACAAAAATATATAATTTATGAAACTAGATAATTAAATTATCATTAGATAATAATTTTGATAAACTAAATCTGTTATTTATGAAATAACAGATAATTTAGTTGATAGGGATAATCAGATATGTTAATTTTGAATTAAAAAATATCTAGATATTTAATTTGATTAAAATAAATATTTAATATACAATAATTGTCACGTGTCAATCACTAAAGTGACACATGGCACTGCAGTGGTGCCCTGAGGCACTGTGCTGCCTCACGGCACACTGCAGTATCATGTAGCACTACAGTTTTGCACAATAGCAGTGAGTCGCACTGCTATATGCAATTTTATAATTAAATATTATTTTAATAGTCTTAAAATATCTTATATGCTATTATCAAGAAATATATATAGATATTATTCTGATGACCTAAGATAATGAAACAGTTTAGTTAGTTCAATCAATCAGAAAGATCAGATAATCATTTCATCAATCAAGAGTTGAGAGAAGAACACAATTCTCAAAGAGTGTTTTTTCTACGATTAAGAGTTAATTAAATCTCTAAAAGAATCATCCTCACATTCTTTTAGAGAATTGACTCACAAAAGTCATTCTTAGTAAAATCTTTAGATCTCATGTGTTGAGTACATCTAGAGATAAAAAATGTCTTCGTTATATTCTACGTGCCCATACACGTCCTAGTGCGTTGAGGATTCACTTAGAAGATCTTGGCGTAGATCTCGAAGTCTGCTGATCGTTGGAACGATTTTGCGAGAACGGAGAATCGATCGGTTTCGCAAAGACGTTTGATTTAGACAACAAGAGTTATATGATTCCTAACATTGTATATTGTTAGTTTAATTTATAAATATATAATAAATCCTAACGGATTGAAAAAAGTTTTCAATAAAAAAATTATTATCATAGTGTTGCGCGATTTGTTTTATTAAAAAATTTGATTTTTATTAAAAATTTAATTTTTAAAATGACCACACACCACACTCTTCCGCCGCGACGACCAACAATTCCCACATATGGAAATCAATGTGGTTATACTGTTAAAGGGTATCATGCATGTCCCATATGTGGGAAAGAAACTTACTTAATAAGGCTGCAGCATGGCAAACACAATGCCTATACATGACATAGGAGATTTCTACAATGCTCTCACCTTTTCAGAAAACTAAAGAAGGCATTTGATGGTAATCAAGAGTTTGGTAAAGCTCCTATTTCATTGACCATAGAGGAAATATTAAAAGAAGTTGATTGTCTTCAATTCACATTGGGGAAGAGGAAAGTCAAATCAAAAGAAAAGGACTGGTGTAACAAATCATATTGGAAAAAGAAATCCATATTTTTTGCACTTGAATATTGGAAACATCTTCATGTTAGGAATTGCTTGGATGTTATGTATATCGAAAAGAATGTTTGTATGAATATAATTGGAACATTGCTTGATGTTCCAGGGAAGACAAGAGATGGATTGTTATCACGCTTGGACCTTGTGGAGATGGGCATCAGACTTGAATTAGCCCCAACATATTATAAAAACGTGCATTTCTGCCTCCAGCATGCTACACTCTATCTAGATCCGAGAAGAAAGAAATTTTGAAAGCTTTAGCAAACATCAAAGTTCATTCAGGGTATTCTTCAGATGTAAGAAAATTGGAGTGTATGGAAGGTTTGACACTAAATGATCTGAAGTCGCATGATTGTCACATATTAATGCAACAATTACTTCTTATCGTTATATGAAGGGTCTTGCCTAAGCATGTAAGATTTGCTATCATTAGATTGTGTTTCTTCTTCATTACTTTATGTGACAAGATTTTTTATGTTCCACCTTTAGAAGATCTACAAAATGAAATTATGCTGACTTTATGCATGCTAGAAAAATGCTTCCCACCATCTTTTTTTCACCATAATAGTTCACCTCACAGTGTATCTAATAAGAGAAGTACGCCTTTGTGGACCATTATACTTGGGATGGATGTACCCATTTGAACGATTTATGAAAGTGTTGAAGGTTTATGTCTGAAATCGTAATCGTCAAGAAGGTTACATCAGTGAGTGCTATATTGCAGAAGAAGCTGTTGAATTTTGCACACATTTCTTACCAGGATTGTGTCCAATAGGAATTCTCACCCATTCATTTAATAGGTAGACCGTTATCTAGTTGTCATGTTGCAAGTATTGATCTTGATGCATGGAAACAAGCTCATCGTTATGTGCTACAAAATGCTAATAAGATTGAACCATATATCGAGTAACTATTAATCCTAGTGCTTTTCATCACTAAAGTGCTACCTTTCTCCTCAAATATTAGTTATTATTAAATTGTATTAATTATGTAATTTTCCTTGCAAACAACATATGGAATTTTTTAAGGAACATCATCCCATAAAATCAAAGAGACAAAAAGTGGATACAAGACGAGCATAATCATACATTTATATATTGGTTTCATGATCAAGTAAGTTATAATTACATGTTTGTGGAATTTTTTTTATTAATTTTTGAAGTACAAAGGTCTTACTTGGTTTATGCCTATATGCCTAGTTTTCAAGAGAGATTGAAACCTCTAGTAAAGAGGTTTCAGAGACAATAATGTAGCTAGCTCACGGGCCAAGTATGGAAGTGATAAAGTATCACAGTTATGCCATTAATCATGGTCGCTATAATACTAAAACCCGAGATGATGATTGTTGCGTTCAAAACAGTGGTGTTAGTATAGTAACAGAGACAATGCATATCGCAAGTGCAAAGGATAAAAATCCCATCATTGTTGATATGTCATTTTATGGAGTTATTCAAAGGATATGGGAACTTGATTATTACATTTTCAAGCTTCCAATGTTCAATGTGATTGGGTTGAGAACCATAACGGTATCAAAGTTGATGAACTGGATTCACATTGGTAGACCTCTAAAAATTGGCACAAATCCGATTCTTTCATTTTGGCCTCATATCGAAACAAGTATTTTACATTGAAGTTCCACTTGATTCAAGGTGGTCTGTTGTCCTACCATCTCCTCAAAAAGACCATTACGATAATATAAATGATGATGATGATCTTGGTGATATTATCAGAGAATGTATATCGCATACAAGAGTAATGCCCTCAACTGAGTCATTTGATATAAAAAGTGATACTGAGACGGATTATATTAGTAGTTATCAAGATGGTACATGGCTTGATATGTGAACCGAATTGACAGGTACATGTTACTCATGTGTGCTTTTTATAAGATGTGTGTTTTTATAGAGGTGTGCAAAATTTTTACAAACTGACCGAACCGAATCGAATCGATTTGGTCAATTTTTTTTCTATGGTAATTGTAATCTGTTCGGTTAATTTAAGTAACTAAACTTTTGATTTGATTATATTTGGTAATAAACGTGTAATCGGTTCAAACCGATTACAACCATTTGTTAATATACATATATAAATTAGACATAAATTATTAAAAACTTAATAAATTAGACACAAATTAGACATATATTATTAAAAATTAGACATAATTATTAATTTGGCATATATATATATATATATATATATTAATTTTGTTGAGTGTTGATATTTTCAATTTAATTATTTTTGCTATTTTTTTAAAAATTTTATAATTGTAGCTGAACCGGTTACAAGTAATCGAACCGAACCAATTACTTCAGTTTCATTCGGTTCGATTCTTTTAGTTACACTGATTCAGTTTGGTTTGATATTTTAGATAACCGGTAAATTAGGTTTGATTACAAAAATGTCTTACTAATCTACTGAACCGAACCGTGCACACCCTTAGTTTTTGAGTTTTCTATTAGTTCAAGAGTGTAAGCTTAATTGGTCAAGTCATGAATGTTGATTTAACATTAGGTTTTCTCATGGTGCTTTTAACATACATTTAGTTTCTCCTAACTGTAGTAATGTTTTGTATTCTCACTTTGTAGACATTTTCTGAAGTTGTTTGAAGTTGGACCTTGAAACAGTTCATGATTGAATGGTGTGTTACATTTCTCTAGCCTTTTATTCCCTGTGATGTAAATATGTTACAGTAATGATGAGTAGTTTTAGTTGCAGCTCTTGATGTTCTTTTTTCCATGTAATTGTAGTCTTGTTTGATTTATGAATTTCATCTTAATGCAGGGTTTTGGTCTAATTTGATTTATGAAAGTGATTTGTGACTTTTTTAATAAAGGAAGATATAGAGATTGTGAACATTTTTAGATGGACATTTATTAATGACAAGCATAATGTATGGTTGAAGTGATTGACTATGCTTGAGCAAAGGTGTAAGCTTAATTGCTAAGGGAACTACCTAGTACCGATGTTATTATCGGTATCAAAACTATTTAGATTTATGAATTTTGTTATTGGCAGGGCTCTTAGAATCGATAATATTGTCAACATGCTTCGACATCATATTGAAATAAAATCTTTTATTTTTTCCCTTTTCTTCAAATTTAGATGATGGGGATTCCCCGTCATATAATAACATTTTATGGAACCCTTTGTTGACGGGGATTCCCTGTCGACTTATTGCATTTGCGGCACCCTTTGTTGAGGGGATTCCCCTCAGATTTTAGATGTCAGTTGGGTAGATGACAATGGGTTACCCGTCAATATAGAGGTGCATATTGACAGGTTTCACCGTCATCGATCAGCCCATTTGTTGTAGTGCCACTACGCCAGAGGATGCTACTACAATGGTTATCATGCCTCTAGATCGTACATTCGCTAGAATCGCTTTGTACATAAACATTTTGCTAGTTCCACCAGGTCCATCAACAAAGAAAATACTACTGCAATCGTTGTTGACTCTTTCCAATATGACATCATGGGCACATTTCTCTTATGCATTGAGTTTTGACGAAGCCTCAATATCCATATACGGGACTTCATCTATTATTTCCTTCTTACTGACTGAACTTTCAATGAATGAATTGTCTGTTATTTATGGAAATCAAACAGTGTAATACTTATTCCCATGGACTGGAGGAATGCTTGTATATCTCTTAAAGTGCATTCTATAAGGATACTCAAAGGCTTCTCACTTGATTTTGCATAGTCCTGAGACATTGGTTCAAAATAAAGGTCCAATAATCTTTTTAACTAGGTCGGTTCACAATGAGCTAATAGAGTAGCAAATAGTCTTCGAAATGTACGTGGCATTTCGAATGCAACAGCTTCATCGAGACATTCAATGATACTTTGATCAGACTCTAAAAGTCCCTTTTTTGTCCTGCTTCTTTGAATGAGAAGTGTTTTGTTGCCTTGACAATTAATAGATCTTCAAATGAATTTGGTCCTTTCACATGATTCAATAGCAAACGTAAATAATATCGCTCCTTCATTAGGGTTTGCTCCAACTATTCAAGAGATTACTTCTCCTTTTTTCCTTTGTGTCCATATTTGTAGTTTTTTATTCCATACTAATGTTGTGGAAATTCCTAGTAAAGCAGGTTCCTAGCATGTCTGTTGCTTTTACAAATTTTAAAGTATTATGTCAACATTGTTCTTGAGACATTGTCCCATTGAATTACTTGTTCCAAGTTATGCTTTTCCCAATAAGACACTATTTGTTTATTTGGAAAGTGTAGCTGTAAGTTTATAACTGCCAGAGAAATTTTGTTCAATCTAAAATCATATATCTGCCATAAAATTTCATGTGCAAAAACCCACCTTGCACCTTGGAAATCTTTTATTTCATTAACAATTTTCATATCATCATCTTGTGATATGAACACAGACGCTCTATCATGTCCTTTATATATGTACTTCTACAAATATTTGACCATCTTTAATACGGAACATATCTCAATATTGATATGACAATTGTATCTCAAGAGTAAGTACGGATTGTATGAAACCACCCACTGGTTATCTACAGTCATGTTTCTTATATTCTTACAATGATTAATTTTATATGCTCTAAATTAGTAGTATATTATAGAAGAGATACACACCCAAAAAAATACAAGTGTGTCTGTGTGTATATATCATCAAACATTATGAGCTTGAAAAATAATGAGTTTTTGTAAATAACGTGGCCATTACCTGATTTCCACTATTGCTTCTTTTGTATGTTGGATATGCATCATTTCATTGCATCGTCTTTGAGTTATATGGTCGTGGATACCTGAATCTACATGATTAATTTACCATGCATGGACTCTTAACGTTATAATGCCCACAAGGTCCATTTAGCATATAATCTGTTTACAGCATTATGCAGGGCATGATCAGTGTGTCTGTCAGGAATCGCAGCACGTGAACATGAGAGATTCCTCTCTTTTGGAATTCAACAACATAAACATACGCAGCAACTCTTCTGAATATTTCTTTTTACACAACATGGTCTTTTAGATCTTGTAGTTTCCCTCAGAAAGTTCTTAAAGTGAGATCTGACCAATCTTGAGAGAATTGCCCTTCTCTTAATTGTTCTTTTATTCTGAATTGCAAGTCACTGTTAAATAGGCCATACTTTCCAGAATGTTGTACCAAAGTCATTGCGTCTAAATAACGTAGACACATATCTCTTGGTCCTCCAATAAATGAGGTTGGAAGAACAATATGTTTGCCAACTCTGTCTCCTCTTGATTCTCTAGTATTCACAATATTAACAACTTCTTGGTATAGCTTAGATCTGATATGGGATTGTTGGGTCCTATAAAGATCAAGTCGTGTTATCTAAAGTTTGACATACATGTCGACAACGTATTGTTGTAGAAGTGTTCGAGCCAAAAAGAGTATTGATTTGGATGCAGGCCTTATCTTAGTTGGTAAATAGTGCATATAAGTCATCAGACACTACAGTCTCAACAAGTTGTATTTGACCATTGTGTTAAAAACATAACATGTAAGTAATTGTAATAAAGTAAAGATATGAGTAATGTCAATTATTATTTAAATAATGTTATACCCGTCCATTGAAGCAACAAAACTTAGCGGTTTCATGTTCGAAATTGATTGCATTACAAAATGTACATATGTCATTAGTTCGCATTGAAGAGCGTATCGGTTCGTGAAACGTTTGTCCTGCAAATGATATTTATAAATAGTATCAGAAGTAAAGTTAAAGTATATATATATATATATATATATATTAATAAAATAATAAGTAATACATATGATTTAACTTTACTAACCTCCAACTTCATAATATGCTTGTTTACCAACCGATGAAGATTTCTTTTTAAGTTTATCATAATTGTTGTTACATAGTTTTCGACGTCTTTTATTTTATTCACTCGAATTCTAAATTTTTCTTTGTTTATTTTCTTATGATTGCATGCAATATTTTGAGCGCTTTTACTTTGAATCCATTATTGTCTATATCAAAAATTTACTATGTTAAAAACACATAAGCACTACATTAACAAACACACACGTATAAATTTTTGTGGTTAAATAAATAATAAACTGAGTTAATGTAATCTTGTATAAATACTTTAATTTTATCGAGATGAGTCGTTGAAAAAAAACAACCGGAGTTTTGATTTTTTGGTTATACTTGCACAGATTTTATTATTATTATATAATTATCGTATTTATGCGAAGATAGCTGCATTTAGCGCCTTATTTTATTACATTATGAAAAGGGCAAAATTTCACTTTCTCTGCTGTCTAACAATGATTGTTGGTAGATTCTGGAAGAGCAAGCAACTTCAATTTTCAGAACAGTGAAATGGAAAATGTAACCAACCAATCATATTAAACCCAAACTATTGTGAACAAAAGAATTTATGTAAGGAACTGGTATACAAAATATTTCCATTTAATTTTCTGTTTGGGTAGGAGGAGTAATGATCTCATTAGTATGTTAATAACTCTTCGATACTCTACTTAAGTACAATAGTTTGAAAATATCATTTAGCTAAACGTTTGGTTCATTTGCCAACTAATTTATTGATATTCTGTATTTTTTATGGTGGTGTTGATATGTTTACAATTTTAGTTATCCAAAGGAGGACTGTTAATTGTTATTTAAGTCTGATATTTATATTGGAATTAGAAAAGGGTTTATAGAACTGTTGTGCATTACAAATGTAATTAAAAAAGGTTAGATGAAATAATTATAAAAATCATCATATTTCGATACTATTTTTAGAACTTTCTTATATGACGGCTATGCATTACAATAACTAAAGCCTAAAAATAAATATAAACCAACAAAATTAAACATAACATACAAAAGTATTTGAAGACTAATACCAAAACCATCTACGAAGACAACTAAACCTTGAAAATACAAAACCTTGCTCATACCGAAAACATATAAGTTTTTTTCCTTTTAAATTTTTTTATTTGTTTAATTTTCTACTTTTAATTTCTTCAGTCTTCGTCCATAAAGTTTGTAATGAACATATCCTCCTTTGTCTACTCTGTTGATTTCTTGAGCCACAATATGCATGCATCTCCTATCTAGTTCTCATTTCTTGTCCATCCTAACCAAGAACTCGTATTCCTTCTCCTCTGCCATGACCAGATTTTTGTAGTGTGCAACGTTCTCTTTTTTATCACACTGTAAATGAAGTAAAAAATTAGGTCAATAATTGAAGTAGTAGCATAAGAATGTTAGAAGCTGGAAATTCAGGAAATATGTGTTAAATATACCGTCAAAAGTTGTTTAAAAGTTGTTTAAAATATTCTAAAACACTATAGCCAATCAAATATTCAACAGATTCAAATAATATTATGTTGACATCAATACATCCATCTGAAACAGTAGTTCTTTAGCAAATATTTCCTTGTGAAGGAAACAACATCTTCATTGTAATGAGAACAAAATGTTGTAGCTTCAATTTTGTGTGGTACAATTCTCAAACCAAGGATTTTCCTTGTTTTGGATACTATATATATTACCACAAATGCACACAATGATTTTTTGACTTTGCTTGCAACTATGTCTTCTAAACTTACAATTGGGGACTCAATTAGATGTTTTGAAGGAGTAATAAGCTTCTGAAGACCTTCCTTTTCTATAAGAACTTGAATCCTATAGTAGAATATTACGGTATAAGAATAGAGTATAATAATAAAAGAACATAAAGTTTTTCCTTCAAGTAATGATATAGTGTTGTTGACCATTAGTATGCTTTCTACTGAACATCAAAAGAAAAAAGGTGTTCTAAGAATGCAACATTTGCAACTATTGACAATATAGCTAACTAAATCAATATCTAGTTTTTTTAAAATTATTTGTTTAAAGGAAAAAGTAACGTTCAAGCATGTTTTTTCTATTGTCTGTTGAAGCATGTTTTTTCTATTATCTGTTGAAGCTAAAATTTAAAAGTCCACTTGCAGAAGCAGTGTCAATTTGCTTAATGCTAAAAAATAAGAATTTGTAATATATAACCTTTTGTATTCATGTCACCATGTGATTTTAGCCTAATAGTATAATAACATAAAGTTTTTCCTTCAAGTAATGGTATGGTGTTGACAATATCCTTTTTTTTGTTAAAGATGTTGCTTCCTCTAGTGACGGACTAATCATTATGATAGTGATGGTCGTCATTGACAACGTAACTTCATCTCAAGGTTTAAAAAAATAATGACAGGAATTGACTGCACTAATCCTCTAATTTATTCCCTCGTTCACAGTCAAATCCTCCCATAAAGTCATTTTTATCATTTTGGACCTTATCAATAGAAAAAATATTAAATATATTAGATAAGTAACCCATGCTAATAACTTGAAACGAAAAAAAAAACTAAAAAAAGTAGTGTGTCATTACCGATAGTCTAGAAGTAGAACATCTATTTTTCTTTTTATTATTTCTCTTTTCCCATGCGTATGGATGTTGAAGGCAGGCTTTACACTTATCACAGCACATAATATATCTATATAACAGTATAATCTAGTAAGTGTATGCAAATACATCATAATATCAAAATTGGGCTGTTTGGATTGTAAACCTATGATTTCATGTGAAGATAAAAGTAACTTTAGTATTTTTCTGTAAAATCTTTTACTAGACTTATTTATTGATTTTGTTTTGAAATTTAATAAGTCTGAAGTAAAAGCTACATATCTTTTAGTATAATATATAAAAATAAAGTATACTAAAAGATATCTGAATTGCACCATAAAGACTTAGGACTTTCCTAAGTAGTTATGCCAAGCAATCTGAGGTAAATATCAATTTAACAGACCATTCCATAAGTTTGTAAAAATATCTGATTCTTAGTTGATTCTTTTATGATGATTGTTAATGATTTACATTGTTCAAACAATAAAATTTTTATATGTTCTATGTGTTATATCTTATATTTGATAGGTATATCTATAAATTTGTTCTATGTGTTCATTATATTGACTCTTTTGTATAACATTGTTCACTATATTGGGTGTTCTGATACATATTTTTAAGTTTTTAATAAGACAACAACTATTAAACTATCACACTTTCTATATTTGTTATACAACTATAACATTAAAACTGATATTTTTTGTAATGATTTGTCAAAAGATTGTTTTGATTTCTATTGGTTTAAAATTTGTAAAAGTTTGACCAGATTCATTTTATTGTTATTGTATTATATATAAAATTTAGTCAACGAAAGAAAGGAACATTAACTTCAGTATAATATATCATATAGAACATATATAATTATATATATAAATATATAAATTGCATCACAAAAACTTAGAATATCACTAAATGACTATGTCAAGCCATGCAAGTTAAATATTAAGTTAACTGACTGTTACAGAAGATGTAGCGAATGATGATTGTTAGTTGTTTAGCTTATGTTTATGTTGATGTGTTACGATCGCCCAACAATGATTTTATGTTTTATTGTACGTTGATATTTGTTGCATTTTTTCTTAGACGGTGTTAAACAATGTTAAATTAATAGTCTTTCTCTCTATGTGTTCATTATATTTAATATGTTGTCTAACAATATTTGGAGTATTCTTCATTTTGAAACATGTGTTTTTTAAGTTTATGATCAGACAACAGTTGGTGGCCTATCCAACTTCATATATTTGATATATAATTAGAACACTAAAAACAATGATATGTCAAAGAACTATTAATTTAATTAATTACTTCCCATTTAAGATTGGTAAAGATTCTTAAATAGATCTAGGATTCGTTTGGAGTTAAAAATAGATTTTATAGATTCTTAAATAGAAGTAGATTGTATAACTAGGTTGAGTGTTTCTATGTACGTGGCCATAACCTTAATTTCTTATGTTGGACTTATGCCAACACATTGTTACTTATCTCAACACCTAGTATAGCTAAGTAACACTATAATCAAGTCAGTATATGCAAACATGGCATAATATCATAATTGGCATACACCATAATATAATAATTGGACAGTTTAGATTATTTATCTATGATTTTCTTTGAATTGATATGATCATTGACATTGATGAAATCGACAAAACAGTATTTCTTTAATTCTGAATATGTCAACTCCTCTGTCATCTTTACTTGACTGTTTCATGTCAGGGATAATTCTTTCTCTTCATACACGTTGAGATAGTTTCTATTAACTGGTCGAACTTTTCAATTACATATGCCCTTTTCAATTAGAGTTCTGAACTTTTTGATTATTTCATTGTACAACGTGCAATGAATTCGTTGACCCTATTAAGGATGAAAGGTTAGTTTTTGTTTGAAATAATGCTTAATAAAATGAAATTGAAAAGTGTTTAATTGCGTACCTCCATGTCATTTACAATTAATTTCATTATATTAAGATCTCCTTTATTATTTTGGTATGTCTCTACTGTGCTTTTTCTTAATACCTTGACTCTTATGCTCTATTCTTTTTGGTAAGCAGTTAAATATTTGATGAGGGTACTATCCATATTTTGAATACAAAAACTTGACACTATTGAATTGGTATTGTATGGTTTAAATATATTTTTTTCTGATTGAAGTTGAACTCTGTTTTGTTGGATATGCAATTTTTTTCCTTTAACTGTTTCGATGGATTTGGAGATTTGTGCAGGATGTTTGATAATGGTTGAAGTATGCTCGGGAATCAGTGTACTGCAAACTTCATGTATATAATACTAAGTGAGTTGCAACTTTTCAAAGTTAAAAGAAAAGTTGCAACTGTTGACCATTAGTGTGAATTGTACTGAACATAAAAGGAATGATGTTGTATGAATGCAACTGTTGCAACCGTTGACAAAACAACACACTAAATCAATTTCTAGTTTTTATTAAATTAAATGTTTAAAGGAAAAGTTTAAAGGAAAATGTAACTGTTGAAACATGTTTTAGGGAAGGTAAATGCCGATGTAGCGTAAATTTTCCTAATGCTAAAAGATAAAATTGTTCAATTTCTAGTTTTTTTTTTAAAATTAACTATTTAAAAGACAAGTTTAAAGGAAAAAATAACTGTTGAAACATGGTTTGAGGAAGGTAAATGCTGAAGTAGCGTAAATTTGCCTAATGCTAAAAGATAAAATTAGTCACTTTCTAATTTTTTTAAATTAACTGTTTAAAGGAAAAAGTAACTGTTGAAACATGTTTTGGGGAAGGTAAATGCTGAAATAGCCTAGATTTGCCTAATGTCTCTTCAGCATTACACATTTTTTTTTGTGCAATGAAACAAAGCAACAAAGACTTTCAGAATTGAAATTGAAGGGGTGAGATTCTGGAAAAGTTTTTTATTTATAAGTAATAACAAATCAAGTTTTGACATCTCTCAATTTGAAGGGTAATTTAGGGTAAATAGATTATGTAGAAGGGTAAAATTGATAAACGAAAGTTTCTCAGGGATTGTCCCTTTCAATATACTAGTTAATACATATGTGTGATGCGCGTGTAATTAAAAATAATATATTTTTAGCTACGATTATTACTCATAATCATGTTGTGTTTATAAGAATTTAACATAAATGTATTTTGGAGCATATTATTTGTACTTAATTTGTATGTAAACAATGTTAAATTGTTATTGTTTCTATTTGTTGATATATTTTTATTTAGCAAAGTCGAACGAAATCATGTATGCTTCTAGGAAAAAATTAAGTGTGTATAGTAGAAACGTGCTCTAAAAAATTAAAAGAAATAGTGATTTCATTAGATTTAAGTTATCTATTTCGGTTTATGTAAACTTTGATCTTCCTTTTTTCGTTTGTATTGTAGATTTAATTTTTTTATAATTTATCAATTTTGTGTAACTATGTTCATGGAATTGTATGTTGTTTCCATCCAACATAACAACAAATATTTCTCTACTTAAAAAAGTGATATTGTTATACTTGTTAAAAATGATATTATTTCACTTGAAAAAAATGGTATTGTTTCAAACTAAAAATGGTATCAATAGGGTTATGACAGATTGTGTGGGCCAAATAGTCATAGTTTGTGATAGTTTATAAAAATAATAGTATCAATGAATGAAAATGTGACAAATGTACTTTTCAGGGGCATTTTAGGATTAATACAAATATGTGGACATAATGATCATCGTTGTTGCAAACGTTCATTTGAAGTGAAGTTAGAGAAAAAATTATGTGCTATGAAAAGAGCTTGTAATGATTTTTTATTGTCTTCATAAAGATATTTTAAAGAGTTACAACTTTTCATAGTTCATAAAATATTGTTTCAGATATGTAAAGTTGTATTAAAAATATAATTTAACAGGTATCATCCGTAAAATTATGTTTCAAATTTGTAAAATTGTAAGGTGCTAAGAATAGAGTTTGTATAAGTTTTTTATCGTGTTCATAAAGATTCTTTTAAAAAGTTGTAACTTAAGAAATTTAATTAATTAACATTTATAAACTAATAAAATTTCCAAATTAATTAATTTTGCTAAATATTTATAAATTAATTAACTTAACAATTGTTAGTTCTAAAATAATTAATTAATTAAATCTGTAAAGTTGTATTAAATATATGTAATTTTGCAGTTGTCATATGTAATATGTTGTTTTAGATTTGAAAAACTATATTAAATAGATGTAATTTAAATGTTGTCATATTGAAGTAGTGAGTCATTTCAAGTATTTCAGAAGCGGTGTAATAAAACTGACATGATTTTTCAGTTTATGATTCATAATTAATAACTAATCAGAGTCTAACACGTTTCAAGTTGAAGGGCAATTCAGAATTAGTAACTAATTAGGTTTTGACATGTGTTAGGTTGAAGGGTAATTTAAGATAAACAGTTGAAGTAGAAGGATAAAATGGATAAATGAAAGTTTTTCTGTGATTGTCCCTTTTAATATATTATTAGAGATTAGAGATAAAATCTATAATATATTAAAAGTGCCAAGCTAATGAGACTCATTTTTGGATAATATTATCCACTTATAATTCTTAAATCCTTAAAATGATATTTTATACTCCATATGACAATTGGCTATTGGTTTTTCAATTGTACATTTAATAATCTAATATTTAAAGAATAATTAATTATGAACTATTAATAGTATCAATATTTCTTAAACGTAAATTCACGATCAATGTCAAATACACATCACATTTTTTATTAGTGGTTATTAAGATCCATAAACTTATCCTTGAAAAGAAAAAAAATGTTAGTGAAGCTTTTGGTTACTAAATCCCCATGACCAATAATGATAAAATATGTTTACAGAATGATGCTCATTAATAAAATAATAAAAATTCTATTATTTTTCCAGTGATTCTTCGGTGCATCGGCATTATTAAAATATAAAATTTTAATTATTGAATAATATAATATAGTGAGAAGTACAAAGATCATAAAGTTTCACATGCTTCTCTCATGTTAATATTAATTAATCTACTCATTGAATAAGATGATAATAAAAAATTCAGTTACAATTAATTCACTGATTGAAAGTTAAATTTTTGTGTTCACAATTTTAATAAAGTATATGTATAAAACTTAATGCTAGATTTTTCTTCCTACCTACTTGAAAGGAGTATGCCCCTAAATTGTGAGAAAAATAACTAAAAGATTTAATGATCTCGATCACGTGCACAGCACGCAACACTTTACTCGTGTATATATATTGTACAAAAACATACATTTGTTTAGATTTGTTTCTATTTCTATTAATATTTTTTTATATAAATTGATTTATATATACCATATATATGATGTTGATGTTTATATTTGATAGTAGTTGCACTAACCACATGCAGTGCGCTTGAAAAATTTCTAGTTTAACCAAACAGTCCCGTTTGATTCGTGTCATCCTCCTTTATAATCCTATTGCAATTCTCTTAGAATTGAATTACAACATTTTGGAGTAATCCTTAAATTAGGCTGCAGCATTCGTTTGCATCCAATCTTAGTTTACACTCTTTTGAGAAAATTAAATTACATGATAAAATAAGAGCAATCCTAATTTACAATATAAATACTACTAGACAAAATTACTTTCTTACTCTTTTAGGAAATCAAGCAAATGTCACTTCTTTCTTTCATGGTCTCTTACGTTTTACAATTTAATTAATACTAATTTTGTGAAAGTTGAATCTAGCATTATTAATACATTTAAATATTAATCAATCATAATTAAATGGTTAATATCGTAGGACCCCCCTGAACTTTATCCAAAAATCAACTTACCCCCTAAACTACCGAATTGGTACTTAAACTTTCTTCATCCATCACTTTATACATCTAGCCGTTAAATGGCTAGTAAATGGTCACATGCATGGCACATGGCTATTTTTCTTCTTCTAATTTTGCCCATTTCTTCAACCTTATAAAGTGGGGGGTATTTTTTAACACGGGTAGTTTCAGTATTTCAGTGATCATGTGTAATACACGTAATCAATTAAACGGCGTTAAACCTGAAATTTCGGTTCAAGGGGACAAAGTGATGGATGAAGAAAGTTTAAATACCAATTTGGAAGAAAAAATAGTTTAGGAGGGTAAATTGATTTTTGGACAAAATTCAGGAGGTCCTATGATTTTATCCTTAATTAAAATTAATTTTAAAATTACACATCAAAATATTTTTTTGCATAATATAATTGAAAGGGCATTTAGTTAACTTTATGTTATTTATACAAATTTGCAAAAAATTATTTAACCTACACCAAACATAGCAATCCTAAATTGACATTCATCATTTCATAACTTCAATGCACAATCAAACATAGTAATCATATTTTTTCAGCAATTGAATTGTCTGCAATCAAATTGCAATGATTATTCTAGATTACGTAAACCAAATGGCCCCAAAATAGTATGTTATTTACCCAACTTATGTTGCATCATAAATTTACACAACAAAAGTGTATTGATTGAGTTTGTTTTTTTTCACCATCAAGATGCACCATTCTAATTTTGTCATGTAACTTATGGCATTTTCCTAACCCAAAATAATATATGTAGGATTGAAGTCAAAAACAATACTTATCTTATAACCAGTTGAGGATGAGCTCTTATTCACTGTTGATGTAAACTAATCAGATCTAACAATGTATCAAAATTTAATACAGGTTTTGATGATTAATAATATTTAATGTTGCTAGTGAAACTTATTAATCTTTAATTTGAATGTAAAATAAATAATTAGTCGGACATTATTAATTCATGTCAGAATGAATTTTTCGTCAGCAATGAGCTTCTCGTCACTCAACGACGAGGCTGAGTGTTGTGCTAAAGTAAACGATCCATGTCGTTTCCGGCGTGCGTTTTGTGTCTTTTGACGCTATTCATCTTTTGTTCGTTTCGGCATATGACTTGTTTAATGTCATTTTCCAGCGATATTAAAATAATATACTGTTATGAGATGATCCATTTGTCCACCGCTTAGTAATTATCTAATTGAAGCTCCGTTTCAAGAAAAAGAGAGAAATGGGGGAAGAGGGTCAAGTGATTGGATGTCACACTGTTTCGACATGGAAGGAGCAGTTGGAGAGAGCAAAGGATTCCCATAAATTGGTAATTCTTTTATTCACCACCCTCTGTTTCTTTCTTTTTAACTAAAAATAGGATGTTTAGACCATTTCATGTTTACAAAGGTTGATGCATCTGCACTGTTATATACTTGGACACTTGAGCTTGACAGGTGGTGGTGGATTTCACGGCTTCGTGGTGCGGGCCATGCCGCGCCATTGCTCCTGTTCTTGCAGATTTGGCCAAGCGGATAACCAATGTCCTCTTCTTAAAAGTGGACGTCGATGAATTGAAGGTTCTTAAAACTAAGCCCTTACCTCTTTTCAAACTCTCACATCTTGATATTGCTCTACTTCCAATATATGACTTGCTTGGATGCAGACAGTAGCTGAGGAGTGGGGTGTAGAGGCAATGCCTACCTTTATATTTCTGAAGGATGGGAAAGTAGTGCACAAACTAGTGGGCGCAAAGAAGGATGAGCTGCAGCAAGCAATATCAAAGCATGCAACTCTTGCTTCTTGACATTTGATTATGGAATGTGTGTTTTCCTTAAGACTACTGTCTAGTAGTTTCTAATATATGTTCGGTTTACTGATTTCTCTAAGCTTTTATGAATCTAGAGTTGTTGAGCTGTGATATGAAGTTTTTAAGTCTCTCTTTGGATGTGAATCGCGATGTATATAACTTCTGTAATATAAATGAGAATGGCTTAGCTATATCATCAAAACCCTAAATGTCTAATCTTTTATTTGTGACACTCACATTTGGTTCGGTGGCTATGGTATTTAAACATATTTAGATGTGTGACAAGGTTGTAAAACTTGTAATTGCTTTGTATGTCACGCTTGGACTGAGATCGCCTCATGTTCATCTGAACACGAGGTGAATAGGTCCAATCTTTGACCGTTGATTCATATCTCATTTTCTCAATTGCAACAAAATAAAGAAAATAAATCTTTTTATTTCTTTTTTTGGATTCCAGGGTCAGTCAAATCTAGGTTGTTTTTTCTTCACGTGAACATTTTGATTTGATATCTTAAACAAATTAGTACATGATAACACAAATTTTGGTGCATGGCAACACAAATTTTGTAAAAGAGAACACAAGACAGTACCCGTATATGGCGCCGAGCATTTTACCCCGTTACCGTAGACAAACCTCTCATAACGAATGAAAATTACCTAGAAGTAGTTTGTACCTGGTGGCTCTGGCTCTTCTAATAGATTGTATAGCAACCTCTGAACAATGAAATTTAGCTTCTCTTGCACTTATCAATAAATCATATGGCTTCATAGCTTGGGGAGTTGAACACAAGAGAATAATGAGGTTTGGAAAAAAAAAATTCACGAATTCGGTCTCGATGTCTCTGCTACATCACAAACAGCTTCAACTGATAAACGCTTCAATACATTCGGACACGGATCTTCCCCAAAGTTATTAATTGATACGTCGACCAAGCAACTTTTCCTCCCCAAGCAATTCTGTGAAATGTTTTCACAATTTAGAATATGTTCTTGCAAGTTTGCAAATCTTTAAACACAAACTGTAACAAAAGGCTGCTAATAGTTGAAGAAGTACCTTCTCCAAAATGGAATGAGAGTTTGGTGAATGACAAGCCCCCTTCTGGAAGTTTCCGCACGTTCCGGAAGGAGTCCCGAAACTCGCAAATTTTATTGTAGATATGGACTGTCCGGGAGCACATTGCAGGTTAACCTTGGCTTGGTGAAGTTGAAGTATGTCTGATTCTCCATTGATTCCAATATTGTAACCTTCAATATTAGGATGGTTTTCATATGCTTCGGCACAAACACCTGTTACTGATCTTCTCACTAGAGATATCTTTGATGCATCTCCACCTAGTTCTTCAAAAACTACTAACAAATTCCTGGTTGGCTTTAACCAGGACCTCGGAACGTGATACCTGAAAACAAAAACGTAGATTTAAGAAAGCTACATGGGTATATCAACTTATGATTGATCATTTGTAAGAGTGATACCATCCTTGGGTCGGTTGACCGCAGCCGAATTGGCATTTTGAAGGTCGATACGTCCCAGCATAACCACATCCGTTGCAGTTGCCTTTTGCATAAGTCATCCAATATCTTCCTATGCTCTGTCCGTTGATCCATGCTTGGCCTTTCCCCATACTCCTCAAGTCCAAAGCTAGTGGGTCGTTTCCTTTGGGTGCATTGAAATAGGTCTGCCCGTTTCAAGTCGAAATATTTAGCATCTTTTTTTTTAATCGAGTGAAGAAAATTCACAGGCACAAGATCGGGAAGAAAGAGAAGGGGAACCAAATATAAGAATGACGTGCACACTATCTCAAAAGGCCTAGGTGTTTTTTGAGATTTGGAACCTGCTTATATTTGCAGTTAGCTTTTCAAACCTCAAGCTTCTGTTATTACACTCAAACCTAATCCCTTTTAATCTCTCTCTCTCTCTCTCTCTCTCTCTCTCTCTCTCTCTCTCTCTCTCTCTCTCTCAATGATGCAATTATTCTATCTTGCAGGGTACCTTATACCATGTCAACGGTCGCTGGCCTTGTGCTGCTAGTGACCCTTTGAGCCAATCAACTGATGAAGCTTCATTAGGAGAGACTAAATTCATTGCCTCTCCTGTTAGACCTACCTGTTAATGGAAGATACAATGAGACTCTGAAGTTTGGGTGGGATGCATTAAAAAATTATCAGAGATTCATCAAATGTACATAATACATGTAAGCTGCTAACCTGGTAGGACCATTTCTGCCAGGTCAAGTCCTTCTTCCCCTGATTAAGACCATGTAGTAGAATTGGTCCCCCAATTCCTGTTTTCCATGTTTCATAGTGTAATCCAACGTTCTTCAACAAAACAATGCTCTAGTGGTCAGTACTTTGATAAATTATAGATTGCTATCTATCTATTTTGATTATACATTGCGGCCGTACTGTACTCTAGTAGATATATTGACATGGAACTCAGGATCTGGGGCCCCTCCCATTTAAAAATCCAACGGAAGGGGTTGTGTTGCTCTGATTTAGATAGTTGGCTCTGATCTCAATGTCCCAGATCAGCTCAACATGAATAACGAAGAAAAAGTTGGATCTGACTTTTTTTTCTTTTTGTTAAGCCGATCTGGATCATTGAAATTGAGCTCAACAGCCTAACAAAAGAGGACCCTGATCCTGGAACTCACCGGTAATCCAACTGCTACGCTGAGCAAAGCAAGTTTGTTTGTTCCAGCTCGAAGATTGACTGGCCCCGTAAAAGTGAATTCCCTGTGCTCCCTGGTTCCAAAGGCTGACCCTGTAGTTATGATACAAAAACAACAATAATGAATCTTGTTTTAATTATACAAGAGAGATTAGTTTCCAAAATGTACTTCCCTCAATTATCAAGAGATATTCCAAACGAATACCTGAAAGTTGCCCATTAACAAAGACAAGAACAGCATGGCCTGTAGATTGCACAGACAAAACGGGTCTTTGTCCTCCTCGAAGAAATCTTTCCGATGAACTAATTTCAATACTGGAACGAGAGAAGTTAAAAGTTAAAATTTCCATATTTTTTAAAACAAGTCCTGGAATTACTGTTTCTTTTGCCAGGATAACCATAAACTCAAATATTTGTAAATTTTATCTTGAATTTCTGCTAGATTGAAGGTGGTGATTTAATATCTATCGTGCCTTAATAAAGTCAATCTCACCTGGTCATGTACCACAGGTAATCACTTGTATCTCTAGTTACATTCAATTGCTCCAAGAGTCCAACAATGGTCATTCTTGAACCTTCCTCTAGAGAAGATATATCCTCATCGTAAGTTTCCCACGATAACATGGAACTGGTTGGCAATATTTGAACTTGGGAGGTTTGGACTCCAACCTAGTTGAAAACAGAACAATCAGATTATAGTGTTTATGATTAGAAACACTTTTTTATATTAAAGAAACATTATTTTAGTTGAACATTATTTCTTCTCTATCTTTGTATGAAGGAGTGTATGTTTATTTGTATTTTGAAGCATTTTAGGAATGAAGATGTGCTTCTTATAGAAGTGTTTTTAAGTATCAAAATGCACTTCAAACAACAACATTTATCAAATAAACATGGTTAAAAATGGAGTTTTAATGCATTTAAGTGTTTTCAACAAAACAGTCACAAACTCACACTTAACTCACCTTGGCAGTGTTAAATACTACGTTCTTGCAGTCAGGAAGAATACTAATGGACCAAGGAGGCAAATTATAGCGCATGTTGTTGAACAAAACTGTAGCCGAAGACTTCATATTGTAGTTTGATAGGAAAGCTGCACAGTTTTTCTGTCTTGAATAGAATACATGAGCCTGGAGGATAAAACTGGTTGGTTTCAGAAAGATATTATTTTTGTTTAGGAAAGTATTGTCAATGACAAAAAGGCTTACCTGCTGATAGGCTCCTAATGAGGTGATAACAGGATCTGAGGCAACTAAGGCGTGCTCACATAGCTTAATAGCCTTATGAAGCTGCTTCAAGTGACCATATTTCGGTTCTCTGATCAGACCTAAATAGAATTCAGCGTTTAGGCTCAAATATTGTTTAGATAACTCCAAACAACAAACAATTTTCTTAGTCTGTGCAATTATTTAAAAGTATATGTATCTGAAAAAAAAAACAAAGGAGTTTACCATGATGAGCTTAGCTTTCTCACCATATTCATCAATAGGAGCATCATAGTCATAACTTGTAGTAATGAATGGGCCTCCAGCTGTCCGTCCGAAGTTGGTTCCTCCATGGTACTTTAATCAACCACGAAACGTTAACTAATTCAGTAACATTCTGCACAAAATGATTCCAGGAAGATGGTGAAATCAATCAAGCAAGGTAACCAACCATATAGTAGTTAATATACGAGCCACCCTTTTGTATGAAGCGAGCAACTGCAAATGCTAAATCTTGGACTGGTCGCTGGTGAATTGTGCCACCAAATTCCGTGAACCTTTCATTATGAGGAAAAGTTTGATAAAGGCTCAGAGGAGAACAATTCAATTGATAGTTGACAACAATATCATCTGTAAAAGTGATATTTACCAGCCACTCCAGGCTTCTGTCCACAGCTTAGGCTTGTAAGGTTTATTGGGCAAGAATCCATCGTTATAGAAACCATTAAATGCATTTATCTGTTGAAAGTTTGGTAGATTATAGGATAACCACAAGAAGAACTAAATTTTTGGGCAAGTAAAGGCGCATATGATGGCTCACCACAGGGTCTGGGGCATCATCTTCCTTGCACATCACCCATGGCACACCTGTATCCAATCCAACAGCCATTTTTGCAGCCCAATTTACATATGAATGACCAACAGCTCCAAGTGCGTTACTTTCTGGTCCATACTCGTTCTCAATCTGCACATAGAATTTTCAAACAAATAAAAGACATTGTTATTTAAGTCTACACAAGGGGAAAAGACATGAATTATGGTATCCAGTTTCTCTTCTTTCATTAGGAAAACCAGAATTTCGACATTAACGCCACTGATTCCCAGCAAAAGAATTGGTAAACCTAAAAAAAATACAATATGACGTTATGTCCCAAAATGTTTACCTGGGAAAGGATAATTGGACCACCTTGTGATGCAAATAGCTGTTCAGCCTTCATCATCTGGACAATTTTCTGAGTAAATCCTTGCATTGCCACCTAGACAACCAGAAAATGAGAAATATGACAGCTACTAAATCCATATAAGCTGCTATTATGAACTTCGGAACTGTATTCCTGTAAAGAATTTTGGAAAGCAAGGGAAGGAGAAGGAAGAAGAACCTTAAAAGGCCCGTTGTCGGTTCTGAAGCTGATACCAGGAACATACTTTAACCAAACAGGAAATCCACTGCACAATAATGGAATTGAGATCTAAAATTAATACCCAACTCGTCAATCATTTATATGCTGCAGTCCTTGAGAAAAACTGCATCCCAAAAAAAAAATTAGAACTGTCATCATTACCCAAAGTTCCACTCTGCACAAACATAAGGTCCAATACGGAGATGAGCAAAGAGACCCACTTTCTGCACTGCCTTTATGAATCGTACTAGGTCATACCTACCTTCAAAATCATACTAAAAACACCCCAAAAGAAAGAGAAACTAATTTAAGCTTAAAATCGAAAAAAACAAATTGAAGTCCATAAATAAGTGAAGCAGACAAAAACAACTGTTGAAGAAGTGAATAAGAGAGAATTTTGAAATCCATGACCGTACATTGCCAGGTGACGGTTCATGAACATTCCAAAAGACATAGGTGTCTATCACATCTAATCCTCCATCTTTCGCCTTCAGTATAAGATCTTCCCACATCTACGCCAAAAACCAATTTCACATAAAAACGACAAAAATGCCACAAAATAACCAGAACAGATGGAAATTAACAGAGAAATGCAGTGAAAAAGACTTAGAAAAAAGGGGAATCATACATCTGGGGTGCTTCTGGGATAGTGAATGGAGCCGGAGATGAGGATTCTCCGTTGGCCATTGATGAGAATGGCCCTCTTATCATAGCTCACACTACATTGAATCAGTCCCGAGCTCAGAAACAAGACCATGAAGCAAACGCTTATCAGCTTGGAAACCGAGTGAGTTTCCATAGTCCCTCTCTTTCTCTCTCTTCGATAATGTGGGTGAAGCTTTCGAAAATGGTGCTTAAAATGGCAGAAGTGGAAAGGTAATTAACAGAGTGGGAGAGAAGCTCTGAGCTTCTGATCTACCCAGCTCTCCTGTGTAACAGCAGAAGCAGCCAGTGTGCTTGGAACGGTTACTCTCACCCAAATTATATGAACGATAACGTGCCAATAATAGACTTCCTGTTTAACATTCATCCACCTTTTAATATAGAGTTTATATTTTTCTTAAATAGCATTATTAATATAGAGAATATATATATATAACAAGTACGTATTTTTCTTAAATAATCATTTTTTAATATAAATTTATATTTTTTATATTCATTTATCATATTTAAGATAAATTGATATATAATGTCAATTCCTAACAACGTTAAGAATCACATTCTTAAATATAATTTTCAAACTATATATGAAAATGAGATAGTGATAGGCTATCAACCCATAGTTTCTTGATAATTTTTTCTAACTAACAATCAGTTAAATCACCTATATATATCCTTGTTACTTTAGATAAACCTAACTCACTTATTTTTAAAAATAAGAAGATGATTGTTTATTTTATGTCATTATCTATAATTGTGCAGTTCAGTTCATTTATGTTAAATAAAAAATAATATTGATGAGTAAAAATAAATAAAAAATTATATAACATATGAGTCATTCGGGTCATATCACACGGCTCAAACTGCTTGATGTTGGATGTCAAACATCAAATAATCTCGATTCCGGTACAATTATATGACCCTTTTATTACCAAACAAAAAAAATTATGTCAATTTTAATCTAAACAAATCAAGTTAAGGACAGTAATGTGTGTTAAGAAGCAACAAAAAGAAATAGATGTAAACGTCGGAGAATAGATAGGCTCTTGAGTATATCAACTCATACAAATATTATTTTTAAGGGAGTAAACTTGTAATTAAAAAATCACAGTAGTTGAAGAGTGGTTAGATTTATGATGTTCAACCACATAATTTGGAGGAGATCAGTCCAAAGGCAAAAGAGAAAAAAATGATTAGATCATTAACTGAAAATTAATCTAGTTTAAGTAAACCTCGACGTTTGGAGTGGGAGTGAGAGTGGACGATCTGCTTTGTTGCATGTGAAATTGTTAGTCGTTTAGCCTACCATATTACGATTATATTATTGGTGGAAGTGAATAAAATATTGTCTTTGTATAAAGTATGGGTGTCTATGTTGTGACCCCATGTTTTGTCTCATTTGTCCTATGAGTTGGATACCATGTGAAATTGTCCTTCAATCTTGTTGACGTCTCTCTCTCAATTGTTTTAAATACATAAATTTAGATGATATATATGAGTTTGGCGCAATATTTAAATTCTCACACTATAATAATATCATAGATTTGCATCTAAGTATTAAGTTCATCTCAAGATGACGATGAGTTCTCTTCCTCTACAGAGATAAGGCGACCGAAGTTTTAAGAGTTCAAGAGAAGATCAGACACAACCTGAAGATGTACGATGACAAAAGAGTGTATGAACTAACAAACTTAATTGACGGCATAAAAAAAGGAGACAGAGGAGAATGAGGGAGGAAAGAAGTGGGAAACGCTAGTGCACTCTTGTTCTAGTAAACCTTTCGAGCCAAGTTCTTTCTTTTATTATTATAACTAAGATGGATTGTTCTTGCTTTCTGAATGTCCAATGTCTAAGTTTCTTGCTTATTTTCAAATCATTTTAGAATTCTATTTTTTATGAAAAAATATAAGTTTAAAAAAGAAAAAAGAAACACAGAGAATTAGTGAGATATAAAAAAATGTCACTTGAACTTGATTTATTTTGGGAAAGTAACCCACGTAAAGTCTTAAATAATTGTAGGCTTAGATCTTTCACATCTATTCAAAAGAAATCATAAAAATGGCAATATCTAAAAGACCCACAGCCCTAAAACAGCGGAGCTTTGCTAGAATATATGTGATTCTGTGACATTATCCCACTACTCGCTGAGCACTTAGCGGATCCTTAATTATGTTTTATGTAGTAATTGTTTACGAATTTAGCATTTCTTCTTCTTTTCCTCTGTATGTTTTTTATTAAAAATAATTTATATGTAAAAATAGACTACTCCACAAATTAATCAGGAAGCATGTCCTAGGTCACCTATAAGGATGGAGTCACGAAACTTCATTTAGGGGGTAAAACGTTAAAATAAATTTATTTGACCTGACCAAAACTTATACGTATACCTTTTCTTTTCAAAATTTGGGTACTAGTATATATATGTTACTGGTCAATGGCAATTATTTTGCATGTATCGAAGCAACCAGCATAAATAATATGTAAATTATAAAAAAAAAATGTTTGATAATCTTCTGATTTGTTGATATCAAATACTAATATTCCAAGTTATTAAAAGTAGATGGTGTTTTTTTGTTAAAAGTTTTGTATTCCAAGAGTGAGTTGATAACTATTTTTAAGTTAAAATCTTGGTTTACCATGTTCATAGGTTATGAAATTCGATTGCTTGATTGTATAACAAAGCTAGCCACATCTTCAGTTACTTCTTGTATTTTGTTTAATGCAATTCCTCCATGTATTTTTGATTTGGTGCTTATTAACTATTGTTAGTTAGTTTCCTTGTTATAATTTTGTTGAATTTTATTTCTTTAAATAAAAAGGTGAAAATGATTTGAAGTGTTAATTTCAATATTAAATTATTTATCTATGCAATTCCTTAACATAATTAATCCTTTTAAACTATTATGTCTCTTGATTTTTCACAACCATATAATTTTAATGATTGAAATAGTAAATGTGGTATGGTAGAGAGAATACCAAGAGAATTATCAATTTGTAATTTCATATAATAGTGAAGTCAATTTGGGTCTAAAAATATTTCTAAGTCTGTTTGACTCTACTTAAACTTATAGTTTAAACTTTTAAGTTGTAACATATTTAAATTTAACTTTAATATATAAGTTAAAACGTATTTGACTTAGCTTATTATAATTAACTTTAATTTATAACTTATTTTTAAATTGATGTGTTGGCAAATAAGTGAATAATTAAATTATTTTAATTGAAATTACTTTAGTATTTATCTTAAAGAGATACCTTACATTTAACACATTTCTTTAGTATCCATCTTTTTTCAAATCATTAATATAAACGAGAGTCATTCCGACATGTTCATTTCCCCGGCCCGAATCGACCTGTGACTCGTCTCCAACCTGCGTCCCACTTAACCTGTCCCCCTACCTAACCTGACCCCGACTCCCCAACCTGAAGGTCGGGGTCAGAGTGGATGTCGTGGCCAAGGTCGGGGTCAAGGTCGGAGTCGATGTCGTAGTCGGGGTCGGGGTTGGGTTGAGGTCGATGTCTAGGTCTGGTCAGGGTCGGGTCGAGTTTGGTGTCAGGGATCGAGGTCTAGGTATGTGGTCAATGAGTCATGTCACCAACCTGTGTCCTGCCTGAACCCGGCCGGACTTGACTCCCCGACCCGTAACCTTAACCCGAAATATTGACCTCATGTCCCTACCCGTGTCCCGCCCAAACCCGGCTCCCCAACTTGAAACCAACCCGTTCCCTCGACCCATGTCTTCAACCTGATCTCCCCGACCTTTGTTCCCGACCCAACTCCCCGGCCATGACATGCACCGACCTCGAACCCCCGACATGACCCGTAACCTTGACTTGAACTCTTGACCTTGAAAAAAGTATCGCCGAAAGAATTTGATTGCATCGGTATCATCACTCCAATTTCAAAGCAGCATGATTTCTTTTTCATTTCATAGATCTATCTTGAAGCTGAGATTTTTGTTTATGTAGTTTTTAAAAAAAATTAGAGTAAATTTGGATATGTGAAAAAATTAAAATAATTTTAAGTTAAAAAATTATATTAATTTAACTTAAAACTCATTAATTTTTAATTCAAAATTCTTAATTTATTTCAATAAATTGTGTCAAATATTTTCTTAAAATAAAAGTAAATAATTTACCTATTTAAATTATAACTTATAAACGGCGGTATATGTTTGTTTTAAAAAAATTGGGGCGGGCAGGGGTGCATGGTCCCCACCAGTCTTAATGAAGGTCGGCCACACCCACATCATATCTTAAGAGTGTAATACCGTATAAATGTCAGGGCAAATCTTATGTGAATGATGTATTTAAATCTTTCCATTGAATTAATTATTTTTTTACTCTATTTGTATTTCGATGAGCGTTTAATTTGATTAAATTAACTGTTTAAATTTGAATTCTTGAAAAGCTCAATAGATATAAAAGAAGAAATATGAAACACGGGGTGTTTTAATTAATTAAAGGTCAAAAGTGTATAAATTTTACCTTTTTTACTCTATAATTAAGTGAAGGACACCATGAATCCAAGTGTAATTTATTGTAGATATGGCTTGATTAATGTTAGAGCCAGTCCACTGCAACACCGTTCTTGCGCCGTTTGTTTCTCTCCATTTACTAAAGTGACGGAGGCACGTCCCAGCTCCCACTAGATCTCCGTTCCGTTTACGTCGGTGCAGGGCCGTTTCAGTTTTCCAATGCGGAGGAAATTTGTTCTTTTTAGAAAGGAAAATATTGTTTAGCTCATGTTATGATGCATTTGTAAGGAAAAATTTTCTCACGCTACAAAGTTAAAAGAATAATAAGAGAGAGAATTCTCAAAAATAAATATATAATTACTTGAACTTATATTGAATGAATTAATTACAATTGGTTTCTATTTATAGGTTCTTGATTAGTTATAAGATTTAGCTAAATCCCTTTAAACTTGAAGAATCAACAAAATATACTTCTAGATTAAGCTTATCACACCAGACTAAGTTTATCTAATTTAGCAACTGATCGAGCTTAGTTTATCTTTATCAACAATTACTCAAATCTGAAGCATCGGACAGGACATGATGGGATCAACGGTTCAGGTGGGTTTTTCCCGCTTGCCCACAGTGGCGATCCATTCTTTTCGCTTCTAATTGCTCATACTTGCTTATGTGACTTTTCAGACTATTTTTACCTGTACATTTGCCCCTATTGCATTTAATAACACATAATGAAATTAATTTGCAATATTAAAATTTTCTGCCATCATTGCATATCATTACTCTCTGACTTTTTTTTGCGCATCATTTATGGTCGTCTCTCCTGTATTTTTAGTCGTTTCACCTTCCTGTTCAGCTAATGCTTTACACGCGTCATTTCAAAGCAACTTTCCATCTTCCCATTAGCCTGCCACAACTTTCCAACTTTCCATCTCCCATTTAGAGAATACCTTGCATGCGTTATTCCGGAGTAACCTTTCGTCATCCCATTCAGAGAATGCTTTACACGCGTCATTTAAGAGCAACTTTTCATTTTCTCATTTAGAAAACACTTTACACGCGTCGTTTCAGAGTAACTTTTCATCTTCTCATTTAGATAACGCTTTACACGCATCATTTCAAAGCAACCTTTCATCTTCCCGTTTCAGGGAATATTTTACACGTGCCATTTCAGAGCAACTTTCCATCTTCCCGTACAGAGAACGCTTTTGCAAGTGCGTCAAGTGCCATCTCTTTACTTATCAACAGTCGTATCTTTTCATTTCTTGTCTCGTCGTTCACATCTCCCAAGCTGTCAGTTCGAACGGTCACATTTCCATTATCTTCAGCCCTCGATTGCCCCATTCTAACAAATTGTTTTATACTTTCTTTTAAAATCTGCTATTTATATAAGGCTTCCTTCCCCATTTCCTTCCTTCACTTTTCAGTTTTCTATCTCGTAAGTTCTTGCTATCTTCCTCCTTATTTTTTCCTTCTTTTCTTTTCTTTAATTATGGAGAAGTGGAATAATCTAGTACCCTTATTAAGAAACTCAGAAGAGTTCAGACTGCTTATGGTCCTTTACCGAGAATCGTTTCTTCTAAATGTTTTATGCATGTTAGGAGGGAGTGAATCCATATGCATTCCATGTAATCCTCCTTACCAAATCACTCTTAGCCCTATAAGGCCTTAAGCTTCCATTTTCCCCTTTATTTTCCCAGTTCTTTCACACAGTAGGCTTAACTCCTTTTCAATTCACTCCTAGCTCTCATAGAATCCTCCTAGTTGTAGATGCTTTGAATAGGAAGTACCATTTTGGTTTAGGGCTAGACAAACTATTTCATTGCTACATAGTTAAATTCTAAGTTGACATTTATTATCTTGCCCCTCATCCGTCTGAAACGATAGGGAGTTTAATAATCGGGATCCCAAAAGAAGATAAGGGTTGAGAGAGGGACACGCTATTGATTGGTGGGAACTGTGGCGATGATGGCCGCTGGACAATTCCCAAGAAATGGGCAATTTTCAGTAATTTGTCAAAGCTTCGGTTCTTGCCTTTATTTTCATTAATTTGCTTATTCCTTTCCTTTATTTTTAACTAATGTGCATTTCTTTTTACTTTCTTCCTCTACAGCAAAGAAAAATTTAAAGCCCTATCTATCCAAAGAGTTTAAGGCAAAGCTTGTTGCTGCATTTCACCTCCGAGCACAAGAAATGGATTGGAAAGTACTTCTTGACCTCAACCCTTCTTCCGTTTCAACTCCCACTTCTACTTCAGGTCTGTCTTCATCTTCAACTCCAACTGTTGTTCTGGTTCTAACACGTTCTTCATCAACTCCAACTCCATTTTTTGTTCAATTTCCAACCATTCCAGCTCCATCTCTTTGGATCATCAATAATTATTTGATCGAGCTACAGCTGGTATAAGAATGGGTAAACGATTACGAAGAAAATTTATGGGTCCCGTTGAGAAAAGGACCCATACTGACACCTCTAGCTCTTCTCGTTCAGAGCTTGTGTCTATCGCTTCGACCGCTACTAATCTCATTCCCACTATGCGCGTTGCGTAGATCGAGGCTCCCTCGAGCTATAACCCTCCTCCTCCCTCAGCTCACACTTCAACCTCTATTGTGCCCACTGCCACTACAAGCATTCCTGCTATGGGAAATGCTTCGGGGTCTGGAGGTACTGCAGTTCCCCCACCTGCTCCGTGGAAGTTAAGGCATGTTTCTAATGTTCCCATCCCGAAAACAGTTTGCGTTTTGAATAATCTGGCAGCTTCTCGCATCATCATTCGCGATATTCAATCTCATTCTGATAATGACATCTTGGAGAGGCTTCCGATCGGCAATCTTATGAGCAGACTGAGCTGTAACTTGATGCGGGTTAGTTTTTATTTTTCTCCTATTCTTCTCTGAAGTTGTATAATTTTCTTACTGTGTTTATTTTTTTATCTTTTCAGGTTGGCATTCACCACAATGCTCTTCAAGACTTTCATGCTCAGCGTGATCAAGTCTTGATCCAATCTCCGGAGAGAGCTTTCATTGGTTAACTTCGTAAATGCTCACCTTCAAGTTGAGAAGGAGTAGTTCATGGGCAGCGAGATTGAGCTTCAAAAAGTTTTGGAGAAGATGGCACATGATGTTGAGGTCGCTGCTACCGAGGAGCGGAGTTGGTGGAAGCCCTTGAAACCATAAAGAATACCTTGGCTAAATCTGAGTTGGCCAGGGATGAAGCTGAAAAGGTGAGAGATGCGGCCATTGAGAGGGAAGTTGCTTCCGATATGGAGTATCGGGCTTTGTTTGAGCAAGAGGAACTTATGGTCTATTCCACGGGCAACGAGAATGCAATGGCAAACCATCCTCCCAAACAGCCCCTTGCTCCAGAAGTTGAAGGCTCTACGGGTGCTTCAACAGAAGATGCTCCTGCTCAAGTCTCGCCGTCTACTGCCGAGGGGGATCCTGAATTTGTTGTAGTTTAGGCTTTTTTCTTTTTTATTTCCTTGTTATATTTTTCTCTTTTACTTCTCTTTTTTATTGTAATTTTGCCTCCCAATCAATGAAAAATATGTTTTGTTTAGCAACCTTACTTGATTCCTTCTTAAGTAGATTTTTCTCTTCTGCATTTTCAAACTTTTTCCTTTTCAGACTTCCTTCTTTTCAGAGTTCTTCCTCTTCTTTTCTTTTCAGACTCATTTCTCTTCTTTCCTTTTCTTTTTAAAACTTCCTTCCATTTTTGTTTCCTTTAGACGGTAGTGCTGCAAAACCATTTCCCATGGACTTACGCTCTCAGTGAGCTCAGGAGCCCGTTTCTTTTAAAAAGTAAAAGCTTTCACGGACATAAGCTCTTGGTAACCTCAGGGGCTTGTTTCTGTTTCCTTAAGAAAGTAAAAGCTTTCACGGACATAAGCTCTTTGTGAGGTCAATGGCCCGTTTCCATTTCCTTTAAAAAGCAAAAGTTTTCATGGACATAAGCTCTCGGTGAGCTCAGGGGCTTATTATTAATCCATGAATGAAGAAGATGTCTATTTATTCTTTCTTTGATTAATTCTCATAGAAGATTTCTTATATTGTTAATGTTGATTGAAAGACAGAAGGAAAAATAGTTATATAGGACATTGTACTTTCAGAGTACAAATTTGAATTACCACCTAGAGCACAAGACCTGGAAAACGAGAAATATGTTGTATGATTTACCAAGAATATTACATTGGGAGTAGTATAGTTTGAGTATATTAGTTGATTCCTCAATAATTGATCATTGATGGACTCCAAATTTTTACTGCATCGAAAAAAGGCTTTTATGCCTTTTTTTCATTCCTAAGTATAATTTTGGATCCAATTAGTGATATGATTTGGTCCACTCTTATGATTATCATTATGAACGATTTATGCTTTGCAGTGACATTTTGTGTAACGCTTCCTTACTTCATTGTTTATGCTTTGGCAAAAGAATTGGATTATGTTTATGTCTTAATGTTGTGGGTTTCTCTTGAGAAATAAGATTAATAGTTTATTATAGTTAGAATAGTTTTACTTGAAAACATAAATTGGTTTGAAGTTGGGTTTTCACCCAATTATACAAGTGTCTCGTTATTTTTTTCAGGTTAAACATCTTGATTATTGTTCATCAGTAGGGAAGACTTGTCGGCATTGACAAAGCTGGTAGTCATTTACTTCTGGAATGTGAACTCATATAAGAATTTTTGTCTCAATATCATTAGCTTGAATTGGATTTACTTAATCAAATAGAACTTGCTATATTGTAGACTAGCTTCTCATTTTTGCCTTTTTCAAATGGAACTTGCCTACAGAATATTGTAGTTGGAAGAAGATATTACTAGAGGTTATTTTCTTTCATGGAAACTATGTTATTTGATATGTATGTTTGTTATTAGATGATCATTGTACATATTATCCTTCAAGCAATCAAATAAAATGAAAAGTCATACTTTAGAGAGAACTTCAGTGACTTAATAGTTAAAGAATGCCGCATTATAACACAAATGTTTAGAAAAACTAATGCAATGATAGTCATTTATCCTTTGAAATGGTTCCAAATTTTGTGGAAAATTATATATCCCTAAAACCCTCGACTTTTTAAATTATAGTGAATTGAATAAATGAAAGAACCTCTACGAAGAGTAGAGTACGTATTGATATGAGAGACACATTACATGTGTAGTAATGTCAATTAATGATATACTTTCAAGGCCTTATATTGATTGATGAAATGGAAGGACCTTTACGAAGAGTATATATTAAGTGAATAAATGAAAATGACTAGGTAAATTTAAATTGATCATATGCGGGAAAATGAAATGTAAAATATAATTATATAAGGCTAAGTGTGTGTGAGTAAAAATGGTTAAGTGTATACGAATAAAAATGTCAAGTGTGTGACAATGAATAAGTACATGAAAATGGGTAAGTGTGTACAAATAAGAAGAACTAAATGCAAAAATCGTTGTGTATGAAAATGAACAAGTACATGAAATTATTAAGTGTGAAAATTTCCTAAATGTTTGAAAATATGACTAAGTGCACGAAAATATGGCTAAGTGCACGAAAATATGGCTAAGTGCATATCTCTACTATATTAAAAGAGGCATGTATTAAAAGAGGCATAGATAGGAGAACTTTTGAACATTTTTACCCTTTAAGCCCCATTAGATATAGTATATATTATTTTTTTTGGTTATTTAATACATTTATATTTCTATTAACTAGATATTCTGTTACTAATACTTTATAATTTTAGTATTTTATATTATTATGTTATTAGATATATGAAAGATCATAATTTGATTTTAGAGACATTTATAAAATGAACATTCTTTTAATCAATAACAATAAGATATTGTCTATCTGCAAGATTTTTGTATACGTTCATATATGATGTATACACTTTAGTATTTGTTTACATTTTGTTAGTTTGATAATAAGTGTATTAATTTTTAATGTACTTTATCTGTAGTAAAATAGTTTATAATATTCAATTTTCTCTTCTTAAACAAATCTTTTTTATTAGTTTTTAATCTTATCTTATGATATATATCTGTTAGGATTATGCATTCTTAATTTTAAAAATTATTGTAGATACTTTATCATCTCCAAGTGTGCATGACTTATTAAAATTTTCTTATATCTGTAATAGTTTAGTTATAAATATATTATCTACAAGTGAGTGCGACAAATTAAATTTCTATATATTTTCAATAGTTTAATTGTAAGTATTAGAAAATAGTATTTTTGCTATTATTATTTTAGATTTACAATAATTTTAAAAGCTAATGTATACAACGTTAATATTAATTTTAAAACATATTTCCTAATCTAAAATACTTCAACACGTGCGAAGCACGTTCTTTTATACTAGTAGGTGATTAAGTGTATAAAAATGACTAAGTGTTTCATAACAACTACACAAAAATGGCAAGAATATGAAAATGTGTGAAAATATAGTTAAGACCATGAAAATGAGTCAGTATATAAAAATGACCAAGTGTGTGAAAATGACTAAGTGTGAAATTTGCCAAGTATATGAAATCGCTGATATTGAACCAATTGTGAAAATGGTTCAGTATGTGAAAATTGTTAAGAGTGAAAATAAGCAAGTTTGTGAAAAAGACTAAGTGTGTGAAAATGGTTAAGTGTATGAGAATGATAAAGTTTTGAAAACGACTAAGTGTAAAAAAATTGTTAAGTGTGTGAAAATGACCAAGTGTGTGAATATAGCTAACTATGTAAAATGACCAAGTGTGTGAATATAGCTAAGTGTGTAAAAATTACTAAGTGTGTGAAAAAGATAATGCAAGGCATAATTTTATGAGAGAGGGAGAGATCTAGAATTTACAAGTACATGAAAGACATAATTGTGTGAAATTAATATGCACGTCTAAGTGTGAAAATATGACTAAGTGCATGAGAAATAAATAAGTTATCGAAACAAGTAGGACCAAACGTCACAATGTGGACCTAAACGCCATCACTACATGGCGAGTCGCCATTCAAGACTGGCGTTTGGGGCCTGCTAGTCGCGTTTAGGACCCAAACGCCAGGCACACAGATGTTTGGTCCAAATACTCCATATTAGATCGTGACACGCGCATGTGCGACAGGGTTTATCCGTCACAACCCATCAAATCCAAAAACACTATTTTGAGTGCTTTCAGAGGCTCAGAGGCTGTTTCGGTCTTAATTTTAGGTTTTTTCATAATTCCTATCTCTTTTAATTTTTAGGGTTTTAAGTATGCTTATAAATTAAAACGTAAATAGGTTGTTTTCTAAATTTTAGGAGGTTATTATTTATAAAATAAAATGTTAAAATTTTAAATTTCAAACTTTTAGCGGATATGTTCGATTTATAGATAGAATCCAATCTTGAGGGTTATGGTGAAAACATGTCTCGCTCGATACTTGTCACAAAAGCACAATATTGTCAATGACAACTTTTAACGAGTTTATGAATAAGTGTTCACTTGTATCGAGAATCCTTAATTAATCCAATATAATTCCGCTCATCAAGTGAGTATCATGAATGTTTGCATTGAATAACAAGTTTTTTTCTATTTTTATCAATGATTTTCACGGTGTACGGTAAATAATTATAAAAATATCAATTTTACGGTTGATTGTGAAGAATGGCGATTAGAGTCATATAAATAACGATCAGACCCAAAAACTGGTGATTGAGAGGGAGATTGGCGATCGCTTATTTAGACATGAAGTTTGGGGATGAGACAGGCTATTGGAGGCATAAAACTAGCGCTTGACTTTGAAAATGCGATTAGCACCTTCAGGATAACGTTTAGAGGCTAAAAATAGGCGATTCGCCTATTAGGTATGGTAATTAGGTTGTACGTATTTGGTGAACCCCTCTAAAAATTATTATTTTGTATGTATTTGATGAACCCCACTACGTAATTGATGAACTATATTACGTATTTGGTGAACCCCTCCAAGAATTATTCTTTTTGTACGTAATTGATGAACCCTACTACGCAATTAGTGAACCCCAATATGTTATTGGTGAACTTCTCCAAGAATTATTATTTTCTACGTATTTGGTGAACCTCATTACGTAATTGGTGAACCCCTCCAAGAATTATTATTTTGTATGTCTTTGGTGACCCCATTACGTAATTGATGAATTCCACTACGTAATTAGTGAACCCCAGTACGTAATTGGTGAACCCCTCCAAGAATTAATATTTTGTACTTATTTGGTGAATTCCACTATGTAATTGGTAAACCCCTCCAAGAATTATTCTTTTGTACGTATTTGATGAACCCCAGTACGTAATTGGTGAAACCCTCTAAAAATTATTTTTTTGTATGTATTTAGTGAACCTCAATACATAATTGATGAATCCCAGTATATAATTGGTGAACCTTAGTACGTATTTAATGAATCACTGTAAAAATTATTAATTTATAGATATTTAATGAATCTCACTACATGATTATTAAAACCCAATACATATTTAATGAACTTAAAAAAAATCTTATTACTGACTAAACTTTATATGACCTAAATTATTTTTAAAATAATCTAAGAGCCATGATGCCCTACCATCCATTCCGGGCGTGGTAAAGTTTTCCGTCTTAGATAATGCATTATAACTTCTTACATCCACGTGGCACAAGACGTGCACGCCCACACATATTCCTATCAGTACACTGCTCTTTAACGAGTAAGAAGGAAAGGTTTAACCACCAAAACGAGGGAAAGAGATTGTTCTTTGTTTAACAATGGAGAACTTATTAATTCCCTCCAAATCAAGCCCTCCAATTCAAATTCCCTCTAGAATCAGCAAGCCCATACCCATCCCATTTGAATTTTCAACCAAATCTTCAAGATTCTTCACCAAGAAGTCCTGCCCAGAATTCAACGACACCCATTTGAACTACCTCAACAACAATGGGCGTCTCAGGGAAGCTATAAAAGCTATTGACGCAATTTCTCAACGTGGGTCCAAAATAGGACCCGCTACGTATATCAATTTGCTTCAATCTTGCATCGATACGAATTCTATTCAACTGGGTCGGGAGCTCCATGCTCGTATTGATTTGGTCAGGGAGATTAATCCATTTGTTGAGACCAAGCTTGTTAGTATGTATGCGAAATGCGGGTTTCTTGGCGATGCACGTAACGTGTTTGCTGGAATGCATGAGAGGAATTTGTTCACTTGGTCCGCGATGATTGGCGCATGCTCGAGACAACAGAGGTGGAGGGAAGTTGTAGACCTCTTCTTGCTCATGATGGGGGAAGGCGTGGTTCCTGATGATTTTCTTTTCCCGAAGATCTTACAGGCGTGCGGCAATTGTGAAGATTTCGAAACTGCGAAATTGATACACTCTTTGGTGGTTAAGTGCGGTATGGGTTGTTTTCTGCGTGTGAGTAATTCTCTTTTGGCCGTGTATGTAAAATGTGGGAAACTGAGTTTAGCGAGAAGAATTTTTGAAAACATGGACGAGAGGGATGAGGTCTCTTGGAACGCCATTATCGCCGGCCACTTTCATAACGGCGATAATGAAGAAGCTCGCAGATGGTTTGCTGCAATGAGCGACGAAGGAATTGAACCAGGTTTGGTTACTTGGAACATTATGATCGATGGTTATAGCCGGTCAGGGAATTGCGATTTCGCAATGGAATTGATGAAGAAAATGGAGGAAATCGGCATAAAACCCGACGTGTACACTTGGACTTCTATGATATCTGGGTTTTCTCACAACAACAAAACAAGTCAGGCTCTGGATTTGTTCAAACAGATGCTTATTGCAGGTATTGAGCCAAATGGGATAACAGTTTTAAGTGCAATTTCAGTTTGTGGGTCTATAAAATCACTGCACAAAGGTTTAGAATTACATTCTCTTGCTTTCAAGATGGGATTTGTTCATGATGTACTTGTTGGGAATTCGCTTATTGACCTGTATTGTAAATGTGGCAAACTGGAAGCTGCTGAGCAGGTGTTTGACAAAATTTCAGAGAAAGATGTTTTCACCTGGAACTCAATGATTGGAGGATATTGTCAAGCCGGCTATTGTGGTAAGGCCTATGAGCTTTTCATGAAAATGAAGGAATCAGAAAATGTAGTTCCAAATGTTATCACATGGAATGTGATGATCTCAGGATGTATACAAAATGGTAATGAGGATCAAGCAATGAATCTTTTTGAAAGGATGGAAGAAGAGGGGAAAATCAAGCGGAATACCGCGTCTTGGAACTCTCTCATTGCTGGGTTCCATTTGCTCGGGTTAAAGAACAAGGCGCTGGGTATGTTCAGACAGATGCAGTCTCATAATTTTAATCCTAATTCAGTGACAATCTTGAGTCTCTTACCGGTATGTGCGAATTTCATATCAGAAGGAAAGGTAAAAGAGATTCATGGCTGTGTTTTGCGTAGAAATCTCGAGTCTGAACTCCCCATTATGAATTCATTGATTGACACTTATGCCAAGACTGGGAATGTAAGATACTCAAAAACCATCTTTGATAGAATGTCATCTAAAGATATAATCTCTTGGAATTCAATGATTGCTGGTTATGTTTTACATGGTTGTTCAGATTCTGCACTTCATCTCTTTGAACGGATGAAGAAGTTAAGCGTTAGACCGAATAGAGGTACTTTTGCTAGTATTATTTATGCATACGGTCTTGTCGGAATGGTGGAAGAGGGGAGACGATTGTTTTCTAGCATCAGTGAAGATCATGGAATTATACCTAGCCTAGAACATTATTCAGCCATGGTAGATCTCTATGGCCGTTCAGGAAGACTGGAAGAATCAATGGAGTTCATTGAAGATATGCCCATGGAACCCGATTCTTCTATTTGGAACAATTTACTTACGGCATGTAGGATTCATGGGAACTTGCGTTTGGCAGTGCTGGCAGGTAAACAACTACTTGAATTGGAACCTGGGAATCTTTTGATTCAGCGGTTGATGTTACAGGCACACTCTTTATGTGGAAAATCTGAAGGCGATTTAAAAGGGAGAAAGGTTATAAAACAGAAATTAATGAAGAAATTTCTTGGACAATGCTGGATTGCAGTTATAACTACACTGCATTCTTTTGTTTCTGGTCATCACTCCAAAGCAGACTCTCTATATGATTGGATAAGACGAATCCGCGAAAAGGTTAAGACGCTTGATCTTTGTAATCAGCTTGCCATTGAAGAAGAAGAGAAGGAAGGAACTGATGAATTCCACAGCGAGAAATTTGCGTTTGCTTTTGGCCTCATTTGTTCTACACGTGTGCCTCAAAGTATAAAGATTGTGAAAAACCTAAGAATGTGTGGAGACTGCCATCGGACGGCCAAATATATCTCACTGGCTTATGGGTGTGAAATATATTTGAGTGACTCGAAGTGTTTGCACCATTTTAAAAATGGGCATTGCTCTTGTCGAGACTATTGGTAGAAATATATATGTGAAATTTGTTAGATCAGTGGTTCCAATTTGTTAGAACCTGGAAGTGCCTGAAAGAGTACCAGCCTTCACTATTCAGTTCTGGCAGGTAACATGCCTATTTCCAAATTTCTACCAAGCAAATCAGGATAGACACTGGCACTCTGAAGATTAAACAACATTTATAGATTAAACAGCATGAACCGTAAATTTTAAAAAGTAATTAGTGAAGAATTTGTGTAGATTTTGGACATTGTTATCGGATCGCGCAGCTAGCAACTAGATTATTCTCTTCTAATTGCATTTTTTTTGTATTATCTTGTTATTGGCCACCATTTTAAACTGCTTCATTAGATATCTGAGAAAAGCTTTTAGAATTTGGTCAACCAACAACCTTAGCGTTTTGCTTCTCATATTCTTCTTTTCCAGGTGCAGACTCTGGTTAAATACATCAAACCTAAACTTGGAAGCAATTCTGTTCTGAGTAACGTTATAGTAGTATTATCCCTGAAGCAATTAATATAAGAACAACTTTTGGTCAATTGATCTGACTTGTCCACTGGTATATGCTTAAGGCTCAAGCGGGCAGCAGTTTTCTTAACTGGATGTTAATGGTAAGCTGCTTTACTTAATTCTTCAGAAATTACTGCTAGTATGTGATGACATGACATTCTTTGTTGTGTATATTTTATGCTTTCCTTGGGTCCTTCTTTGAACAGAAGGACTTACTCGTACTTGGGTTATTCTTTGAACATATGGACTTAATCAGTAAGCTATTCGTAATATTACTAGAAATGTGAGATGTGATTCTCAATACAAGCTTAAGGCCTAGGTAGTCGTTGGGTTTTGTAGTAGAAACTTCTGTAGAGATATGTTTGAGGATCCCAAAGCTCCAGCCTAGGAATTGGCTAACCTTCTCCCATTCGGAAATTCAACACTCCCGTAAAGAGGTGATTACTCTTCAAATACATCATGCATCATGCAGATTCTTCTCTCTACAATACTTATCAAAAAAGAAAAATAAATATTCTTCTCTCTACTAGAAAAAAACCAAACAATTGCCTTATTGCAAATCTACTATAATATATACTGGTAAAAAGCAAAAGAAGGTTCTTAGCATCTTTTGAGAGAGTAGTAATAAGAATAACTATGATCTAAGACTAAGACTAAGTATATTCTTGAGAATATTCTTCATGGTTGATGCATGGATTATGTAATTATTTGCCACGTACGGTGAAAATAATTGCCATCCTAAAGGTTTCAACTCTAAATGAAAGCCGTACAAATGTCATCCCACTCAAGCCTCCATTTTGGATTCGATTCTCCTGGAAAAGAGAATATCAATGAGCAATATTTTTTAAAAGATTAAAAACCATCAAAGAGTATAGAATTTTTCCAGCTAACTAAAGAGACTACTATGTTCTGTAGGTGTTTTGGGGGATCAGATGCTGTCCCATCATTCTCCTCCTAAGTGGAAACCAGAATTAGCTTCTTCTACGCAGTTCAAAAGCTATGTTTCTAATTTGACTCATTACACCTTTTTGTACTCTTTTAAGTTTCTCCACAACTTGCGTTTGCTCAAAGCAGTCATTCAAAGGCCTCACTCCACTCTCTTCACTCTCTATACAAGAATGGTAATGGTTGCTTATAACTTATTGTTTAGCTATGATATAACTTACATGGATTGATCTTTTATTGTTTTCTTAATGATTTGTTAGGACTCCGGGAAGATCAAAGTAGTATCAGTTGGACCATGGGGGAGTCAAGATGGGTACCGTTGGGATGATGGAGTTTTCTCAACAATAAGACAATTTGTGATTTCTCATGGAGGTGGCATAGACTCCATCCAGATTGAATATGATAAGAAAGGAACCTCAGTTTGGTCAGAAAAGCATGGTGGAAATGGCGGCACTAAAACAGACAAGGTTAGCTTTTCATCTCCAGTTGAATTGAATATATTTAGCTTATTATATGAAACGTGATTTGATATAAATATTCAAGTTATAAGTTTTGATTTTACAGTGGAATATCTACTGAGTTTCACAATGTGTCGCATGCTAGATTCTCTGCCGTTGCGGAGTCGAAGTTGAATATGGAGATTCTGGACCATCAGATCTGATTCTGACGGTCCAGATCTGCGTAGCTTTAATAAAAGAGAAAATATTTTGTATTTGAATTTTCTTTACCTTTTCAATTCAGCTCATTTGGGCTTTCAGATTTTGTTTAACGACCCAGATGGGCCAAACTGCCCCTCTTCCGTTGGAAGTCCAGCGAGCAGACAATCTCAATTCGCAATTCTAGTGACTTACTGAGTTATTATTAAATAATGTCCGGCACAGTTCATTGAAATTGATAAAGCATTTAAATTGTTGTTGCTTTTTTTTTCTTTACTTTTATAACTTGCAGGTTAAGCTTGAATACCTAGATGAGTTTCTAACTTCAATTCATGGACACTATGGAAGCTTACACGAATGGGGTCCAGTTTTTATTCGATCACTGACATTGGAGAGTAACAGAAGAACATATGGGCCATTTGGTACCGAACAAGGAACACATTTCTCATTCCCAGTGAGTGGGGGCAAGATTGTTGGGTTCCATGGTAAGTCAGGATGGTACCTTGATGCTATTGGAGTCTACTTGAAGCCCATTCAGAAGGAAAATCCCTCTAAAACGCTGGTTCAGTCACAGAGTTATCTCGCTAATGGGACTGAGAATAGCAGCTACTCTGTAATACAAGGAAGCATTGGCGAAAGCTTCGACATAGTTCTTGCTGTTAGACAGAGGGATGATTTTGGCAAGCTTCTGCCAAACAAAATCTCCAGCCAAATTAGTAATTCTATTCAAATCAGTGATGAAGAACCCAAAGACAAGGTAGTGCTGAGATTTTTTTCCTTTCCTTCTATTTTCAATGACTCATTGGCATGACGTCCTTTGCATGGGATAATCATCAAGTAAAAATAATAAATAAATTGTAAACATCCAAATTAGGAAATACATTTAAATTGGTTGGACAAAACTGTCCAAGAACATTTCTCGTTCCATACTCGCTTTTATATATACTTTGTTTATCTAAAATCGATAGTTTTTTTTTTGTCATACTAACACACACATTCACACACGGAATGGAACAGGAAGGGATCACAAGAATGACGACAACACACTCTCCAAAAGGGCCTAACATTTAGAGGGTATACGTCTGCTTATATTGCAGCTTCCTCCACCAATTTACCGATGTCGGGAGAGGAAGTTGTGAATATAAGCATACATGTGACCACTACAAGTTATAGACCTTTTTGGAGGGAGTGCACTGTCGTCAATCCTGTGGTCATTTCCCGTGTGTCCTCTAAAAGTTAGGCCCCTTTTGGAGATATTGAACATTTAGGATCAGACGGTTGACTATGATAGTTTCGTGTTGATCTTGGACGGTCAACTTCTGATAGTTAATTGTAAAATGAATAGTTAAAATGAAGGTGTATGGATGAAATTGTCATATCATGGTTGGATAAAATTAGAAAACTAATCAGTATTCTTTATTTTATAAGGGTAGATCTGGAATTAGATCTAAATTGCTTGGACGAAAACATCCAAATGAATAGTTAAAATGAAGAGTATGAATGAAATTGTGATATCATAGTTGGATAAAATTGGAAACTAATTATTATTTTTTAACGTTATAAGATTAAACGTAGAATTATATCTAAATTGGTTAGACAAATCGTCCAAAAACGTTTTCCTCCCTCTATCCCCATTTATATATGCTGTAAGTAGATGTTGATACAGTTTTTTCTCTTCTTTTACTATGAAAGAATGAATCTTGATAGCGAGTGCCTAATTTTTACCTCAGAAGCCAGTGAAAGTGCCCTCAAAAGTTGAAGGTGTGGCAACTTATGGACCTTGGGGTGGCATAGGTGGAACTACATTTGATGATAGAGTCTATACAGGCATCAAGCAAATCAATTTGTCACGCAATGTCGGAATCGTATACATACGAGTATTATACGACTACGAGGGGGCGGCTATATGGGGAAGCAGACAGGGCGGGACTGGAGGTTTTAAAACTGACAAGGTATAGTTAGTGCGCCTGGTGCATATTTTGTATCCAATTGAATTTGAATCCATTTTCATTGTTTCTGTTTTTTCGCCCGTAATTAATCAGATAATCTTCGACTACCCGGACGAAATCTTGACTCATATAACGGGCTACTATGGTCCTCTGATATACATGGGACCTAATGTTATAAAGTCACTCACTTTCCACACCACAAAAGAGAAGTATGGACCATATGGAGACGAACAGGGTACATCTTTCAGCACCAGGCTTAAAGAAGGTAAAATCGTTGGGTTCCATGGGAGGAAAGGCTTGTTCTTAGATGCCATTGGTGTACATCTGAGAGAAGGGAAGGTAACCCAAGTGGCACCTTCACCTTCTAAAGCTATCGTGTCGTCTGAACCCCAACATCCTGCATCTGAGACAGAGAATTCTCAATGGCCTCACAAGCTTGTGCTTGCAAAACGAGGAATGAGCGAAGAGGTACAACGGATTATTGTTGTAACAGAAAATTAACTCATATTAATCAATCGAATTTGAGTATTCGTTAGATGAGTATGATATGCATGAAGTCGAATTATATGTACTATAGGAAATGTATGGTATGTTTTTATTTTGCGAAAACGAAAAGAAATCAAAGGGATAACTATAAATATATAATGTCTTTTGCAAAAACGTTAAAAAAATAAATTTATAAATCCAATATCACATTCGGTAAAGATTTTGTTACCTAGTTTTAGGTTATAGAAATGTGACTATTCAAGTAACTGTCTAATTCGGATGTCGTTTTCTAGGTTGCTTGTGGTGTAATGAAAGAACCGGCTCCATGTGGACCGGGTCCATGGGGTGGTGATGGCGGAAGACCATGGGATGATGGAGTTTTTTCAGGGATTAAACTGATATACATAACAAGGTCACCTGAAGCCATATGCTCGATACAGATTGAGTATGATCGGAATGGGCAATCTGTTTGGTCTGTTAAGCATGGTGGCAATGGAGGATCCATCACACATAGGGTAAAGTTTTTAAAAAAGTTCAATTACTTTGCTTAGAGATTCTAACTTCTCATTTAGTCTGTTTAAATGACACGGACACTTCCTTCATTTTAAAAAATGACCCTTATGTCCATTCAGTGAGAAAACCGTTAGTTTATTTGTGGAAGTTCAAAAATATCTTTAACCATTTTTGTAGAAAATGATTTCTGAAAATGGGTTCAGAAGGATAGAAGTGAACAATTTAGAATCTGAAAATGGTTTTGGGTTAGAAATTCACAGTTGAAGAAAATATTACGGTAAATCTGGTAATAAAATTATTTAACAGCGTTAGTGTAACAAATATTGTTTTTGAGTTTTTTTTACATTAAATCTATAAAATAAGGGAGATTTGTGTCATTTTCTAAAATAAAAAAGATTTCCGTGTCATCATGGGTAGCCATTGACTCTTTCCTTGAAAATGTGTAGATAAAATTGGAGTCTCCACATGAAGTGCTGATTTGTGTATCAGGCTATTATGGTAACATTAGTGGAGATGAGAAGCATAATAAAGTGATAAAGTCACTAACATTGTACACTAGTAGAGGGAAGTATGGTCCATTTGGGGAAGAAATAGGAACATTTTTCACTTCAACTACAACAGAAGGAAAGGTGGTGGGTTTCCATGGGAGGAGCAGCTTGTATTTGGATGCAATTGGAATTCATATGCAACACTGGCTTGGAAGCCAAAAGACCATCAAGTCTTCTCTGTTTAAGCTGTTTTGATTCTTGACTTGTGTAAAGTTTTGACCAATCTCTAATGCTATTTGTGTATTATTGTATAAGTCTGCTGTAACGGCCAGTATGATATTATGGATACTTGTGATGATAATTGAAATGTGTTGAACAGTGAGGAATAACATTTTAGGTAGCCACAGTAGGATATTATAAATGTATTGTAGGTATTTTAAATATGTTGTTGGTATCACATTATTCAACATATTTTAGGTATTTATGGTACATTTTAGGTATTTATGGTACCATACAGACTGTCCCTGTATTATTTTGACAAAAAACAATGTTGATTCAATAACTACTTTTCTTTTATGCATTATTACTAAATAAAAAATATTTCCTTTTTAATGCGGCAAGCTTTGCAATAATTCGTCTTTACTGTTGGGTTTGAATTTAGTTTTCAAAATAACTGAGATAATCTTTGAATTAATTCATATATTTTTAACAGAAATGAAACTTTTACCAAACATTTGCTAAAAAGCTAAAGGAGAAAATTTTAGTACCCAATCATATATTTTTATGAATTCATTTATTTTCTCATCAAAATATAAATATAATATTAAATTTTAAGACATGTAATAATAAATTATTTAAAGGAGGGTTGAGTTTTCAGTAATTTGTGATGACCAAATTTTTTAAGTAATTGCTTCAAATAATTAATTTTTAAATCTCATTTTAGAATATAGGAGGTTTTTTTACTTTAAAAAATAGATCACTTTTATTTTAATGTCACTTCATCAATCATTTAATGATAAAAAATGAATACACATTAATACCTTGATTTTACACAGTAATTTGTGATGACCAAAATTTTTAAGTAATCGCTCCAAGTAATCAATTTTTAAATCTCAATTTGAAATATAGTAGGGTTTTTTTTACTTTGAAAAAAAATACAACTTTTAATTTTAATGTCACCTCATCAATAATTTAATGATAACAATGAATAGACATTAATACATTGATTTTACACCGTCATTTATGATGACCAAAATTTTTAAGTAATTGCTCTAAATAATCAATTTTTAAATCTCAATTTAAAATATAATAGGTTTTTTATTACTTTGGAAAAATAAACAAAATTTTGATTTTAAAGTCACCTCATCAATCATTTAATGATAAAAAATGACAAAAATGTTTTTTATTTGCAAAAATGACAAAAATGTTTTTTATTTGTAAAAAATGACCGAATTTGACTGTAGTAAATAAATTATTTATAAAAATTACACGTGGTAAATAATTATTTACTATATTTCGGTCATTTTTGCCATAAAAACATTTTCTGGACATTTTCGTAACTTGAACTAGGAAATGGGCTATTTTTGTAGTTCTCCCAAAAATGAATAGACATTAATACCTTGATTTTACAGAATTTCGGTTTGATTGTAGTTATAGTTTTTGTTTATTTTTAATATATTTTATTTAAAGAATTTAATGGTATCCTAAAATTTTGCTAAGGTGTTTTATAGAATCATCATACCACTTAATTACTAATGAATCAGATTTCAAAATGGAATATTTTATTAATTAATGTGGTATAGGGAAGTTAATATTGGCTTCGTTTTTTAAGGTGAATGGAGGATGGGAATTTTTTGTTTTTAAAATTTTCGTTAAATATGTTAATTACTGTTTATAGAAATTATAATTATATAATTAAAGTATTAATATCTGTCATAATTGAGTCAATTATATCACTTATTTACATATAATTTACTTAAGCGTACAAAAAAATTATGTATCAATTTATTAAAAATTTTGAATTTAGATCATTGTTCGAATTATCACTGATTTATTGTTGATTTTTATCGATTTAATTTGATTTTTTTAACATTTTTTATTCAATATTTAATTGATTGAGGAATTTAATAAAGTAGCGGTTTAGATGAATATTAAAGATTTTGCTAATTACAGTTTAAATATATTGTTAATTATAGTTTTCTAATTTATAGATATATCGATTAAGTATATCAGATTTACATATATGATTTACCCCAAAATATATATAGTATATTATATATAAAGGAAATGTATATTTATCTAAAATTATTGACTATTTAGAAAACTTGTTATTTATCTAAATTTATTAAAAATCAGTTATTTCTTAAAACACGTCAAGTATTATGTAAAATTTTCTATATCTTAAGATAATGTGTTATCAATCTGACAAGATATGTTCACACTGTTAGTTTTAATTCTTAAAACGTTTTTGTATTAAAATCAAAGTGAAAATACAACGTGTAGTTGTTAGAACTCCATTATAGCCGAGGGGCAAATATCCACTTTTATAGACCAAGAATCTTATGTAAACATTTATTCTTAGATGGCCTACCCTTTGCAATCATGCAAGATCAGTGTGGAACATAACACATTGAAATGTCATGTCACATTTTAATGTTTTTTGTCATGTTATAAGCATGTCTAACTTGTTTTTTTTAATAAATTGTATGTGCACGTCACATGATATTTTTCTGATAAATTTATAAATTTCAAGAAGATCAAAATAGTGCAAGCAGGGTCAAACTCAGATACCCATTCATATAAAGAGAAGAGATTATAACAAATGAGATTCAAATATATTTAAATGGAATTGCAGATAAGATTTGAATATGTAAAGAAAAAATAAATTCTAAATTATTAAGTACATATGTGATCTCATGTCATGTACATTACAACATCAGTTCAATCATTGATAAATGACTCTAAATTTCCAATTAATTCAATGAAGCTTTTCTCAAAGCCCTTTGATCAACTAACAATTTGAGTATGAGTCATTAAGATTAAGATTAATATACTCAGCTAAATAATTATCAATGCAAACAAAGAAAGATATGTGTAAACTCAGTGGGGTTGACCGAGTGGTAGGAAGCCTAGCCTTAAGGCGCATGACTCGAGTAGAGGTAAAAAATATTGAGTTCGAGCCTCAACTCCTTGGAAAAAATTTCCTGAGCCAACGACTTAAACCCTCCACGATGGTGATTGGTCATTTAATTTAAAGATTTAAAGATACACTAAGTCAACATCCAAAAAAAGAAATAAAGATAATAATTAAAATTAGAAAAAAAAAACATAACTGTCTCCATCTCTTTCTCTATTCTAGAGGTTAATGTCAAAATCTTTTTCCTATTTCCAAATCACAGTTCAATTTGGAACAGGAAACCAACTTTCATGCATGTGATATATAGAAAATGTCAGACAAGTAAATAATGTCAGCTTTGAAAAGGGATACATACAGTTTTCCTAAAGATGATCAGAGATAGTGTAGTTCACTGTGTCTAGTTTGCTATCGATGAATCTCATCGACATAATGTCAAATGAATTACCTTTTCTTTTAAACGAACATAAACATGAACATGAAGTGATTATGTTCCGCTAATATTTAATGGTTTATATGGAATAAACGGCTTATATCGGTTGAGTTATGAGTACGTAAAAAAAGTTAAGGTTTTAAAATTTATTTTTAACTGTAATTTTTCAGTTCAATGATCGAGACATAAATTCATAAATTTTAAGAACATGAGAGAATTTTGATACTTACAACTCTCACATGTGCCGGCATAGCTATCAAGCCTACCATGCGTTGCTTTTTACTTCGATTTACGTCTAATCTCATTTGCTTAATCATGTAGCTTTGTTGTTGTGATCAATAACAACATATTAGCGGGTACATGATTTCTCACCTGTTGCATATATTGAGAGAAATGTGATGTATCTTCAAATGTAATACTTTCTTGTCGCAGATATATTTTATGGATCTGATAAAGGGTTTATCATAATTATCAATATATGTTATTTTTATAATTGTTATTTAAAATCTGAGTTACAAGTTTTCGCATCAAACTTTGTTTTTCCTTTAAAAAGGAAAGGTAAAATTAAGAAATAAAATTTGGAAGGCATTTAGAAAGCAAAATATATTCCAACTTTGAGATCTTGATAAAGGAGTAAAATCTTTCTTTCTAGTAGTACAAATGGATTTATAATTTAGTTTCATATTATAATAAAGGTTAAATAAAAGCTCATCAAATGGAAAATTGATGATGATAATGAAAACAAATGGGGATTGAGCTGTAAAAATCATGGGAAAAAGGGGGGGGGGGGAAGCAAACTTTCAAGCTTCTCACATTCTTTGCACTACCACTTTGTCTAAAGCCTAAAATGGAGATTAGCCTACCTTATAATTAAGTTAATAAAAGAAGAGGAAATTTATTTAGATAATTAATTAATTAATTAATTAGAATATTAAATAATCTAAGGAATGATTGGGGGTCATGGAGAAAAAGAGATAGGTTGATTCTCTCTTTAATAAAAGTGGGTTATTTTTTTTCTTAATTTTTTGAGGCTCATTGTCTACAAAGTGACAGTTGTGTAGGTCCATAAGGCCTATTGCTTTGCAATTTGGTAGATCATTTTGTCGTATAAATTGGGTTTTTATCTTAACATAATTAATATTGTCGTAAGAAAACATAGAATAAGCCCTTTTTTTGCTTCACATGATGATGGAAAACATGCATTTAATAATTAAAAAGACTCCTTAAATTGTCCTAAAATCTCTACTCAGTTTTGCTCCCATAGGCTAAGCGGCTTGCTGAAATTTGGTGCCTCAAACTTCTTGCTGGCCAGTTAAGTTTCGTAATATGAAGATATATTAAGGAGATATATTAAGAAAAATATTTGTTTGATATTGTGTATTGGATGAGTTTCATAATTCTAATAGGAAAGGAATTGCGGTTTTGAATGTTTATATAAATTTGTGATTAAGAAATGATTATGACTCTACTTCAACAAATGGTTGACTCTACCATAAAAAGAGCATCTCGTGATCGTACGAATGTTATATCCTAGGAGATAGATGACAGTCTAAAGATGTCAGATAAGCTCTATCAAGAGATGATATCCCATTATATTGAGGCTGGTCAGAGATTTTGGTCGTGGTGAAAACGATTTTCAAACTAGTGAGTTGGTTCGAGTTCAATCAAGAAGTGACAATTATGTAATGTGATTTGAATTAAGTAGTTGTGTCGATGTTAAATATGTAATGTGATAGTGATTATTAAGATAACCGTGAAAGTAGATAAATTTAACGAACCACATTACATGTTAAAAATATCGTTATGTTATTGATTGTATTTGACACTTTCGTTACAACTATGTGAAAATTTAATTGGTAATCACGGGTCTCTTCGAATAAAAAGGTGGTCTCTAGTTCAAGTTTAATTTTTCCAAAAAATGATTGAAGAGGGATAAAAATCTGTGTTATAGTAGGAAAGAAAGCAAATTAATTAATTAACTTAATAGTCATATAAGTAATCAAAAGGCATGATTAATTGGAGTAATATATAAATTATTTTCTACTTTATATAATAAATTATTATTAATTATATTCTCTTCCACTTCTATAGGCCGCATCGCACATTTGACAAACAAATGTTTATTTTTAATTAATCATAAACGTAAGGATCAATTATTAAGCTCGTGATCATTAATATGCTGGTACTTAATTACCTAATACAAATAAAAAAGGCCCAAAGTTTTGCTTGGATTGAATTATATATGAATTTCCATAAATAATATAAAGTATATCCATAAAAATTAATAAATCAAAGAATATTTTGTGATATTATATATCTTTCTATAATAGAATTGAAGATCTTCTATATATTCTCCTCTACCAAAAAAGAATGTTATATTCTAAATAGAATCAACAAATTAGATAATATGATATGATCTTGAGGAATGTGCTTTTGCTCTGTCATAGATGTAGCAAACCCTAGATTTCAGTTAATTATTAGCCAAAATTAGTTAACCTATTTGGATAGTTAAAGTACATGATAAATGTAATCACTATTTGTTTTGGTTTCCAAATTTTTTAGTTAATAAAATTTGACACAATTTATTATCTTATTATTTTTATCAAAATTACATTATAAATTTAAAAAAAATAAAAAAATATGACTTAAGCTTACGATATCTAAGATATGAGTGTGAAATTTTAACCAATTAGGTCAACTCAATTTATTATATTTACAATCTTATTTAAACTATATATTATTTGATATGACATGTACATTTTTTGAAATTTTTAAGAGTTTAAAAAATATTAATAAAAATATGAAAAAGTATGCAATTTTTGATACCCTTGTTTCTTAATTAATTTTGTCTACACGTGTCAGTTGCGTAGGTCCACGTGGCCTATTGCTTTGCATTCTGGTAGAACATTTAGGTCGTAAAGAATTTCATCTCAAAATTATTGTATTAAGAAAATAAAGTATTCCTTTTTTATGTCACATATGATGGGAAACTTCTTTTTTTATCCAACATTATACATATTTTACTAGAACTAAATAATAATTTAATAATATAACTAAGGTGGTCTAAACCTACTTCTTACAATTAAACAATTTATGTAAAAACAAATTTTCATTTTTCTAAATTTTAGGTTTGACCACATTAAAATTTAAGTTGTAGTCTTTTTTTTTTAAATTTCAGTTTAATCCTATTTACTATTCATTTTTAATTCTCAACTCAAATCTCTAACCACATCAGTCATTGATTTTGCCATATTTTCCCTAAATTCTTCCACCCAACTCACTCTACAATTGAGTTCCAAACAAAATCAATTTGAAATTGAATTGAAAAATCTACGCTGTTCAAATTCTGAATTACAGATTGATATAATCTCGTAAAAGAAAGTGACCGACACTAGAATAAACATCTTGTTCAGTCCTTGATAATGGCAATGCTTGAGTATAAAGATAAAAATCTAAAACTACATGACTCTAACCATTACTATACTTAGCTGTTCACCAACAAATTATGTTACATCTTTTATTTTTCTAAACCACATTACAGACCAATATTATAATACAAGGAAAGTTCTTTCGTCGTCTCTACAAGATTTCTTACTTTCCCGCTTGTCTCATATCTGTTGCACAACCAGTCCGCTCCTTTAGAGCTCCAACACTAACTTTTTCGATCCCATCCAACACTAACCTTACAGAAATCCTAGTAGATAGATTAATTTATAGAAGGGAAGTTATTAAATGGCGTAAATAAAAAATAAGTGAAGTAATAACCTTTTTATATATTTTTATTACGAATAGTTATTTGCCTTATCTATATTGCCATTGTTTTACAGTTTTCATCAGACTTGGTGATATTCAATTTACCAATTAAAAAGTCAAGGAAGTTTAAATCACCCTTAAAAATGGAGTTATGGAAGTTTTTGGTGATTGGATCTATGCAATTTTAATTTCAAATATTTAATGTGCTGAAATTGTCAAAAATAACTTCTCTCCTTCCATCCTTTCAAATTTTATTTTACTCTTCAAAAATTAAGCTTTCTTCAAGCTCCATTATTTTTGTGCATCATATGTTTCAGAGAAAAAAAATATTTTGTGAGTTTATAAAAGTTTTAATCACGATTGTTGTTAATTATTCATAAAATATCAATTAGAACACACATTTGCATGACTCTCTCTTCTTCTTATATAATTTTCTTCAAAGTCCAGAAAAAGAAATGTAATCAAATGTTTCATTTTTCTTTTCTTGTGAACTTTTTTTAGTTTTAATCTATATATTCCATTTGATTATAGATTCTAAATATTTACATGATTTCTTCTTCTTTGTCTAATATAAACCTTTTACGATGAAACCAAAACAAAACGTATTATAATTATGTTGTTAATTGGTTTGTGAAAGTATGAAGCGAACTAACAATTTTGTTGTTATTAAAATGTTAACGTGTTAGAAGAAGTTAATAAATTATTTATATAATTATCAGTACTTGTTAATCATTTGTCGAACAATTATGTGATAATTTCATTATTATAATATTTTTTAAATCTTTTTTCTTGTATAATAGATCAAGTTCCCCACTGTAAACATGCTAACACTTCGTCAAGATCTCCATTGTTGATTTTTTTATATATTATTTACGTTGAACTCTAAATATATTTCAAATATGTTGTTAATAAGTATTATAAATTTTTTATTGCTAATGACAAGTAAATCTGTAAACCTAAGAATCATCATCTATTTATGTATTGTTAGCATGCATTCTAAACCTGTTAACATAAGAACTCTCCAGTAAATATGTAATTAACATTTAACAACCAATATATTGACATGAATCTTAAGCATTTAATATAAATATAGATGAATTAAAAAAATAGAGTAGAAAAAATACAGGATAATGATGATATCTTGTACCTGAACCGGTGGCTCACTTTATCTAAATGATGAGGAAGAGGACGGAAATATGCCACTAAAAGACTCTACTGAGACAAAGCTATCAACAACAAACAAGTAAATAAAAGTAAGAAGATATTATGTTGGACAAGCTATTAACATTCATTCAGTATTATGTTGAGAGAAATCATTAACATTCAATGGAAATTCATATTTATGATGGTATATCTCATTTTTATGCTCACCATTTTGTTATAGTTTAATCAAACAATAAAATTAAGAAAAATAGAGGTATTGAATTTTAGAAAAGAAAGGAAACACAATGGGTCCTATTTAATGGAGGAATTTTTGGATATTAAGAGAGATTACATTTTTGTTTTTAAATCTAGCAAAAATTTAGTTAATAAGTGAGACTGGATTTGTGGCAAATTTATAGGGAGGTTATATTACGGTTGGTTTTTTTCCCCAGAAAGTCTTATTTTATGATAAGATGCTTTTGGTTTTGAGCCATTTTTTCTCCATTTATTCATTAAGATAAAATCTATGTGTTAGAGTAGGAAAGAAAGCTTAATTAATTAATTAGCTAAAGTTATATATAATTGTCACATAAGAAAATCAAAATGCATGATTGTCTCAGATTAAATTACTAAGGTTCCAGCTTTCTTTATTTTCAATAGTCTTTAAATATTTCGTAGTATTTTTTGTCAAAAAATAATTCTTAATATTTGAAGTCCATTGGATTTAAAAACTTTGCACAAATATCATTAACTAATAAAAGTAAATAAGTAATTTACAATTCAATTAAGACATTGTCTACATTATAATCTTAATCTTTTGTGGGAAAATTTCATTCATTAATAACATATAATATACAAATAAACATTTGTAACCTTTACATACGATAGGTTTCATCCCGTAAGTACGATTGTATGACAAATGAAAACACCAAAAACTCTTAATTGATTGATTAATAATAATGACAAAATACAAAAACCAAGAGAAATTAAAAAAAAATAAAGAAGAAAATGCTTATAGAATATTAGGATGGAATAATAGAAATTAAAGTTTTGTGCTAAATAAGATACTAATGCTAGAAAATTAGTACGGAAGAATATAAATAAAAGCATTAGCGCCCATAAAAATAGTTATTCTAGGAATTTAAAAGGAAAAAACTTGTTCATATTCGAAATTAGATTTAAAATTGTATTTTGAAGTCCCATTATATATTAACAAAATACTAAATAAAGAGAATGAAATTGGATATTAAAAAAGAAAATTTTATAATTCATGATGGCATATATTAATTTCAATAACTTAAATTGTTAGAAACAAATGGAAAAGGTCATTATAGGTTTATTCATTAGCGATTGCTGATCAATGATAAACATGCACTAATTGTACTTGAATTTTGAATTACACTTAATTAGAGATAAGTTAATTATAGATGAAATTATAATTATTTTTAATATTCTCTTCCAATTTTATGGGCCACAAACATTTTTGACACCCAAATGTTTCCTTTTAATTAATCCCAAACATTTGGACAAAAAAGAATATATCCCAAACATATGGGTCAATTATTAAGCTTCTGATCATTAATATACTTGACTTAATTACCTAATACAAATAAAAAAGACCCAAGTTTTGCATGGATAGAATTAAATATGAATATCCATAAATAATATAAAGTAGATCCATAACAATAATAAATCAAAGAATATTTTATGATTTTATATGTCTTACTATAATATAATTGAAGATTTTCTATATATTCTCCTCTACCAAAAAAGAATGTCATATTCTAAATAGAATCAATAAAAGATATTATAGTATGATTTTGAGTGTATTCTGCTCTGTTCTAGATATGTATCAAACCCTGGATTTCAATTACTTACTAGCCAAAAACAATAACCTATTTGGATAGGTAAAGAAGGAAACATAGACAATTGCAATTGTTTCCAAAAAAAAACAATCAATATTTTTGGGATTTAAAAACAACCTTGTTAGCTAATCAAATCTGTCAGAATTTCTAGATTTTACTTTTTTTTTTCCAGCTAACATGATAATTGTCTTCATCCACATGTAAATTACATTGATTATCATGTAAATATATCAGAAAACTCAACCATCGAGTCAAAGATACTATAATATAAATATGAACACGTTATATTTAGTTCAACCATCTATTTATTTATCTCTATTAAAAATATTATTTGATGCCTATTAATAACACCGAAAATTCTATATTATTTGATGCTATATGTATGTATATTTTTTAAATTTAGGAACCCACTTATTTATCTCCATTGAAAATATAAATAAAATAATATATTATAAAACATAGATGATATTAAAAAGTCTTGATTTTCCAGGTAAAAAATTTCATCAAACTCCTCCTTTGGCATACAAACCAAGAGATACGATAGAGATAACAAAAAAATGTGCATCTCTCTCTTGTTAAAGTAAGTGAGAGATTTAAGTGTATAACTGTAACCCACTTCATCAAAAGTACATCGAAAATCTTTATGTACTTATAGTCTTTCCATCTTCTGTTTAAAGGAAGAAAATTCCGTTTGTTCTCCATAAAGATTAAAAATCATTTGTGTAGATTTCAATATATTCCCTATCTCTCCTTTTTCTCTCTCCATATCCAATATCATGGGCAGTGTTATGCATAAAATCATCTAGATGACGATGGAAGCATATAATAGGTTGATGTAGGAATATAAAAATAAGAGATTGTTAATAATTATGTTTCTAAATTAGAGAACAAGTTCAAAAAGAAGTTCATTTGATTCGTGTTTGTTCAGAGTTAAGGGAATATGTCAATGATGTCACGCAGGTATAGTTACAGGTGTGATCTAGTCATAATAAACGACAAATATAGCCTGAGAACGTGAAAGTTAAGATCTGAAGGGTGAAGTACAAACACTTTGAACCAGTCGATGACAAAATGCTCTTGGGAGGAGGAATTCAAAGAGAATTCTCCAAGTCTAGTAAGTAGAAAAAAATAACAAATGAAGCAAAAGTCCTTTACGAGGGAAGGTAACGCCTCTATTTATAGAGAAATTTTCATGTGAGGTCCACTCCAATTAATCACTTGACTAATTGACAATGGATCCTACGTGATAACACCTCAACAAACTCATTGAGGTGGCGACATCCAGTTATCATTTGTTGTGACCATAATCACGTGGCCTCGGTATTTATGGAGAAGATTCTCAGGTACGCTACCTTTCACATTGCGTCACGTGTCACTTGCAGTGATCGTGAATCTGAAAAGAAAGAACATGGAGAGCGCGTCACATCGATCAGATAGGTTGTATTTGTTCGGTACCCCTCCCGAGGGGTGTCCTAACAACTAAGTCCATTCCAACAATGAGAAGACGACACATTCACGACCCTTAAAGAGGTCATACTGATAGGGATAACCTTTTCAGTACAACGTAACCTCGTCCAAATTCTACCAAACCACAACCCCCATCTTCTCAGGCGAGAGACTCACTTAATTCTTTATCACTTGACCTAGTGATTAGAAGGATATGAATGAATACATATGAAGAATACATAATACGAGATACACTTTATGTCAGTCGGTCACTAACGTGGATCAATCATTCACGTTGAAAAATCAAAGTTGACACTTGACAGTAGTTCATATATGAGTGACATGTGCCACATTGATGAGTCAAAATTATAGCGATCAACTATATTAGTGACGAGGGGTGCACCCATGCATAGTGTTTAGAATGTAATGAAGTGATAATGCACATGACGTGAGAATAATATATGTATATTTTAAATATAGAGTTCATCATTATTTTCGTTATTTTCATTTAGCATGTATAAGCTGTGAGACTATATTAATTATCAATTCATAACGATACTGAATACTGTGATATTACATGAAAGCCTTTCTTTTAGAAAAAAAAACATTACACTACCTAATTTATTGGATTAAAAACGAGAATTGCCATGTTCAAGGTTATATCATCAATTTTCTTAATTAATAATGAAAATAAACATTTACATTACAAGATCATTAAATTTGAATCTAAGAAAATCCTTCATTTATGTTCGGTGGTGTTAGTCATTCTCAACTCCAAAAGTTATCTTAAGAAGTGAAACTTTCATTCACACTTTTAAACTGACTACCAATTTTTTTCATAACGCATGTTAGAAAATCTAATCTTGAATCAGATAACTGTCGACTTGCTCCACTCGGATTCACCAACCATCTGGTCATGAGTCAGATTATCTTATTTCACCTGGATTCGCCAAACATCAAACCATGAGTCGGATAATTATCAACGCGCTTCACATAAAGTCACCTAACATCAAGACGTGAGTCAAAAAGTTAATAACTTGCTTCTCCTTAATTGAGCTAGAGACTTATTCATAAAACTAAATCTGACTTTGAGACCAATATAATATTAGGCCTTCTCAACATAAAAAAATAGCTTATAATATGAGTCTTTCCCCAATTGTAAATTGACTTTATCAGTCCCTCTTAGAATCAAAGTGGGATGACTCAACACTTCATTATTTCTCTAGACTTTCCAGTGGAATGAGGGAAGTGGAATAGTGATGATGCGATTGAGATGTAAGGATCCAACTAATTTACAGGGGAAAGGTTTTGTTGTTTATTGTTGTTGTGAAAGGAAAAACATTGACAAAATTATTGATGTAAAAGAAACATGTTTCTTGTATGAAAATTGAAGGAAATTAGGCACCATGATAACAACTTGTTTTTGTCCCCCCGAGAAATAAAAGTTGTCGCTTCTGATTAAATGTGTCCACCCTTTGTTTAATTGGTTCTCATTCGACAAACAAAATATATATTTTAAAATTTTACTTCTCATCTTTGTCAACATATAAGGATTGATAAGTTAGAAAAAAAGGAATAGTTCTAAAGAAAAAAAACTGTTTACTAATTAATTCTTTAGGTGAGCACATATGATAATTACCATGTAAATCCATCAAAACATTTCCTCCATCACACAAATAACATCTACAGTGAAAGTACTGTCCATTGAAAACTTAGTTTATTGCTTGAAATGAAGACCAAGTCAAAAATCGTAATAAAAGATTTAACTGTAAAAAATAGTTATGGAGACCCGAACCCATATTGTATATATAAGACATATAGTCGATTTTTATCACCGAACCAACACTGCTTGTTTGTTGATAATTGTAGTCTATATCCGAGAGATAAAATCAGGAAAAAAAATTACATTACTGTAGGAAGAGAAAAAAAGATAGAAGAATCATTTGAAAATGTTGGCTTTGTTTCTATAAAGAAAAAACAAATTCACAATAACGACTTGATTGGTCAAATCCTTAATGCACCCAAAATCCCTCGGAACCCACCTACGTACAATTACTGATTAAAACTGTTGAAAAATAGACTTTTCTGTGACAACAAACGAAATTAAGTTAATTGCCAAGTTGAATTATTATATATAATTAATTTAAATTTAGTAATCACTTGTGCTTATCATTTTAATTGTGCAAATTTTGGGTCGTATCTAACCCACTCAGTTATAATAATTAAATATGAAATTCATGCAAAATTCATATAAATAAATATAATTAAACAAAATAGCCATAGTTAATGAGATAAATATATCTAAATTCTGATAGTCGTTTCATCCTGTTCAAATATGAATATACGGGGTATGAGAGATGATGGTTTGTCTTTTCATGATTGAGTATATTTTTAAGATATGTTTTACTGATGTTCGGTGATCATCTAGTCTTGCAAAATTATTATATGTAAGAAAAAGATAAATTTGAAGGAATAATAATAGAGATCATATTCATCCAAATGTTATATTTCAGCTACCTTGGTAGTGACACAGACAAGCTATTAATTGTTGTGGTCCTGGATTTGTTTTATGAAGTTATAATTGATATTTGTATATATTCACTCATTCATTGAACAATTATTTTCACATGTCTCAATTTATAAGTCTCCTTATGACTCAAATAATTTAAAGTAGAGAGAAAATTTACTTACCTTCAATTTCTTCCAAATATATACCATATATATAAATTCAAATATTTTCAAATTCTGAATTCTGAATGCAAATATTTTAAAAAATTTATGAATTCAAATAATTTATATATAAAAAAAATTTATAAAAAAGTGATTACATTAAAATAAATTTTATAACTATGCCTTGATTTTAAAAATAAATTTAAAGGTTGGTGGCAGAAACATCCCCAACTTGGCAAATTGGGAGCATTAATATTCCAGGAAAAAACTTACTTTAAATTGACTAATCTCCAAACACCCTCTTGTTTTCTTCAGTCTCAATTTATTATTTTAATTTTGTGTGGCAGACTATACAAGACTGAGTACGTATTTTTGTAATCTAAATGGGGGCTTAGATTCTCTGATTTTATTGTCGGGAATTCAAAGTTGTTGGGCTCTTACATTATAATAATTCAGTAATTATATTTATTATTTAATTCAGTAATTCAAACATATATAAAACATGTATTTTTTGGTGATAATAACAATTATTTAGTTACACAATGTGTGTTCCAATGTGTTTACACAAATTTTTATTAATCATATAAGACTCGTGTGTCATGTCCTAATAAGTCGTTAGATTCAACTAATATCAAAGGTCATTATGATGCTATAAAATTATTTATATTTAAGAGGATTTTAAATATATGACATTAGACATATAGTATTATGTATGTATCTTTTTCAATTATCAGTAGAACACTCATTCCCCTATTGAATTTCACTAACTACTTGCACCAACTAATTAGATTGATAATATGAGCTTGTTGGTATGTATAATCTAAACTGTAATATAATCTCTTAATAATTGATGTCTTGTTATTGATAATAAATAATTTAGATGAGACGATTGAATCAATTCAAATTGTATTTTAAGAAAATTGATGGAACTGATCATTTTCATTCGATTCAATTAAGTTAAACACTCATATTTCATCCGTGATTGAAAATCATTCCTGATAATTTTTGTACTGAGAGAGGGAAAGGGGAGTGTGATTGGTTGGTTGCATAAGCTGATGAACATGGTGGCAGTCCGCAGACTCAAAAAAGGAGTGAGCAGTCTGGTGCAGTTGCACCCACGTGAACGTCCCATTGCTCGCGCTCCCACGCAGATCCTCCGTATCCCAAACTGGACCCCACTTCCCGGCCCTTTCTCTCTTCCCACAACAAAAAACTTACCCCACCACTTGTACTGTTTCATTTCCTCACACGTGTCCCACCTCATCCCTCACACGTGTCCCACCTCATCCCTCACACGTGATTCCCACGTGTCCCATCGTTTCTGTCCTATAAATTCAAAACCTGCATCTTATATCCTAGACATATTACACAGTCACTCAACCCCCCCTGTCTCTTCAACATTCTAGTGTGAGAAACTCATTCTAGAGAGAATATCCCACTTTTCTTTTCTCTTTCTTTTCAGCTTCCGGACTATATATATATATAATCTGTTTTTTTGGGTGTCTGTGTGTGCATGTTGCGTACAAAATCTTTAAAGCGCAATCCCGGCTTACGTTAGCCCACCCACGACGCTGCTCTAAGATTTTGTTCTCTGTTTCTTTACATGCAAGTGCAAGTGCAAGTGCAACACCTCCACCTTCTATTCTCCGCCGCTGTGCGCACCTTCATTATCGTTCACCACCTTCCATTCCTTTCCCCTCTATAAATACCCCCTTTCAGGATTATAAATCAAGAACCCATTAAAGAAAGAGAGAGAGAGAGAGGAGATCGAAATGGCTACCAAGATTCTATTAACGTTTGTGATTTGCCGTTTAATTGCAGCCGTCGGATTAACAGTTGACCACCTGGAGCTTCTCCGGCTTGGCTTTGACGGCCAACTCAGCGTCGACCAGTCCGACTTGGAATCAGCTTCCATGGACTTCGGGATGTTGAGTAAAGCAGAACCACTGGCCGTACTCCACCCGGCTTCAGCGAAAGACATAGCGAGATTGATCAGAGTGGCGTACGGTTCGACCCATGGGTTAACGGTGTCAGCCCGAGGACACGGGCATTCAATAAACGGGCAGGCACAGACGACAAACGGAGTGGTGATTGAGATGAGCGGAGGACGGCATAGAGGAAAGAGGTGGGAAGAGGAGTGGAGTTTGTTGCCGAAGGTATGGGAGAAGGAAGGATACGTTGACGTATGGGGAGGAGAGATGTGGATAGATGTGTTAAGGGCAACATTGGAATATGGGATGGCACCAAAATCATGGACAGATTACTTGTACTTGTCGGTAGGTGGAACACTTTCTAATGCTGGAATTAGTGGCCAAGCTTTTAATCATGGCCCTCAGATTAGCAATGTCTTCGAGCTCGACGTTGTTACAGGTTAATTTTCTTCTTCTATTCTATCTATTTGCCATATCACTCAGTTAAAATTTTATCAATAAATTTATCTTTTAATTATTGTTAAAAAAATATGATCTTATGATATGGGTGTAGTGGATTAATATTTAAATAATTTATTTATAACTTATATAAATATTGAGATTGTGAAAGGGTATTTAAATGCATGGGTTTTGACTTGATTCTAAATTAATCAAGTGTTTGATGAAAAAAAAATCAATTAATCAAGTCCTGATTTGGTTTAGAATAAATAGAATTATAGTCTGATGCGGTTTTTATTTTTTGGGTTTAATTATTTGTACTTTCAACTTTGTGACGTGTTTTTATTTGAATATTGATTTATGGAAAATATTGTTTGCTATTAAAGGTTATATATGGAGATGGTTAAGTACGTTGTGTAAGTATTGTTTTGTTCGTGTTATGTACTTTCAGCTATTAAAAGTACAAAACAAAAGAAAAAAAAATTAAAATCAAGATTATTACCATCTGCATCAAACTACAGTGTTTGTTGTCTTGTACTCGTACTTTTCAAACTGTTCCAAACAAATAAATACGTATATGTCATCTGCACAAATTGCATAATTTATATAAAAAAAAAAACAATGTGTGAGAGAGAGAATATAATTAAAACTTGACTAGTCTTTAATTCAATACTGAAATAACAAGTTTGGTAATGTGTGTAACAGGCAAAGGTGAGATTTTGACATGTTCAAAAGAGCAAAACTCAGACTTGTTCCATGGAGTTCTTGGTGGTCTAGGGCAATTTGGGATTATAACTAGGGCAAGAATTGCTCTTGAACCAGCTCCACAAAGGGTAAGCAAACTTTCTTACAGGTCATTCTTTTCTTAGTGAGAAAATTCTATGCAAATAATATTATTTTAACATGTCTCTAACGAGTAATTACTACATAATAAATATTATTTTCCAACTTTTTTAAATGGGTTTTTGGTTGGTTCAAATGGGGGTCACATAATGTAGCTTTAGGAAAAGTTTGTCCTAGGTATTTAGGTTAAGAACAAAATCTAAAAAGAAAAGAATATATATATATATATATATATATATATATATCAATGACCTAAAAGAATTTAGAGTTGTTAGGGGTCCATTTGAGCTTTTTAACCCCTGTTTCATATGGCTGTTCTAAGCCGCAACGTTGTTGACATATCCTATTGTTTTTCTTTATTTTTTATTTTTTCACTTTCTCCGATTACATGAGTTGACACAGTTTAGTTAAACCGTACTCTAGAAGTGATCGTGTGGGTTTAAAAAACTTAATATTTTCTTTCTTGCTTATTATTATTATTATTATTATTATTATTCATCCGTACCCTGGAAGTGATAAAAAAAACTTATTATTTTCTTTCTTGCTTATTATTATTATTCCATAGGTACGGTGGATACGCGTATTGTACTCGAATTTCTCGGTTTTTACCAAGGATCAGGAATATCTAATCTCTTTGCATGGACACCCATCAAGCCAAAAGTTCGATTATGTTGAGGGTTTCGTTATTGTAGATGAAGGCCTTATCAACAATTGGAGATCCTCTTTCTTTTCCCCTCGCAATCCTATTAAAATCACCTCTCTTAACTCTAATGGAGGTGTTTTATACTGCTTGGAGATCACCAAGAACTACGATGACTCTACCGCTGATACCGTTGATCAGGTAATTCACATATATATTATTCCCATAATTCTATCAAAATTAATTAGCTTTATACAAATGTTTTTTGTCTTTTAAATTATGACATATTTTTGCAAGCTGTAGTACTTGTACAACTAGCTAGCTTTTCCACTTCTTTTAATCCTGAAAATAAATAAGACTTTATGTTCTGTGTGGTCCTCTTTTGTGTAGACTAACTGCATGGCTGGATTTGTTCCCTAATGCAGCCAATTAATTTAAAATTTCTATCTAACCTTTTCAACCTGGCCATAACACATTTTCATGTCGAAAACCCTGTTGTGATCCTCTTATGAATTAATTTCGTTTATACAATATTACACCCATTTTTTGAAATTTCAATGAATATTTGACTTAGTTTTGTCGTCAGTAAATGATAAATCGCTATTTTACACAAATAAATATTGTGTTTTTCTATGTTTTTCTACCTCTGTCAATATGTTACTATATCGGTGTGTTACTGTTACAGTAACGTTGAATGTTTTTGCATTTTGATAACTGTGACACCTATTTTCTATAAATTTAATCAACTTTTTGGTATTTTTATAAGTTAGTTATGAAGCTTCTACCATTATCCTTGTCATTCTTTGTAAATTATTGTGGGTAATGAAAACCCATTTGTCATTTGGCCTAATTTTCTAAAGAAATAGTCGTCTTCTAAGTTGTCCCACTACTCTCCTAGATTCTATGATTAGGGTTAATTACTTTTGATATTTCATTTAATACTTACTATAAAATAAAGCTGTGGTTTTATTAATTAAATAAAAACATACACAAGAATACATGGAAGATCTTGTGTGATCTATTATCGAATTCGATCCTAAGATTCAACACAACTTTTAAGATTTTTATTTTTATTTTTACCTTTTAATATTTATTAAAATCTATGCCATCCACCTACCGAATTTATTCTCTTTGTAATTAATTGAATCTTTTTACTTAATTAATTTGATTGGAATCGTACTTATCCTTCCTCTGACAAAAGCAACAGTTTTTAGCAGTTTTTTTTTTCATTTTTTGTTATAAATTTTGTTTTTTTTTAAATTGTAATATCAGTTGGGATTTTCATGCAGGAAGTTGAGGCTTTGTTGAGAAAATTAGATTTTATACCAAATACAGTCTTCACGACTGATTTGGGTTACGTGGACTTCTTGGACCGGGTTCACAAGGCCGAGTTGAAGCTCCGATCAAAAGGTTTATGGGACGTCCCGCACCCGTGGCTCAACCTCTTCGTTCCTAAATCTAGGATCGACGACTTCGATAGAGGAGTTTTCAAGGGTATTTTGGGAAATAAAACGAGCGGACCCATCTTAATTTATCCGATGAACAAAAACAAGTAAGCTTTTAAAAAATAAATATGAATATGAATTATATGATTATATTGTTCGTGTCATTTTCACAAATTATATTTACGGTTGATAAATATAAAATCATTTATGCATGGCTCACTGGAACTGCCTAATTATTACTAAAATTTTGCATTAATTTGGTGTCTCATTCATGAAGTCATTCTTTTTTTTATTCATAAATGAATACACATGCATGAATAATGATGTACTATTCTTCCATCATTCAGGCTTCCCAATAATTGAGGGGAGAGGCTCATTATTGTTGCTAGAGCTAGAGCTAGTGAGCTAAATCATCACTATTGTTAATCAAAGATTAATTGTGACAAATGACATTTAGAATGAAAAATGAGTATTTAGTTTTTTGGGTATGTTGTCTGAATATATAATTTTTATTGGGGCTATAAAGTCGGGGCAATACTTATATCTTTAACACTTTAGTTTTAAAAGGTACTGATCGGGCTGTGATTTTTAATTTAGTATAGGAATCTGGTTGTGTCTTTATTTATAATTAATTTTGATTGGTTATTTGTATTATTTTGTTTAAATTATTTGATATGTTATTTAATTCTAAACCACATGTATTATCTTATCATAGTGTTGCTCCTGATTAATACGATAATACACAACATTTTTCACGTAGAGATTAGAATTTTAATTCAAGCTTGAGAAATGATCATCATAGTTTATTAATATCACTAATGTCTAGAATCTTGGAAATATATTGGTAGAAAAAAAACAGTGGATATTAAAGTGGACCCATGATTTTAGGTGGTCCCTTGATTACATCATGACACGTGGCAGAATGGCCCATTAAACACAAGGCCAACACAACATGCGGAACATTTGTGAAATTAGCCAGCTAGGATTGACAAACACTTTTCAATATTCCTCACGACCAAAAAATTATCAACGGTGGAGATCAACCAAGTGGGAAGATTCTCGTGTCAGGAGATCTTCTGTGGTGGACCCACTGACGGGAATTGTATCTCTGTCATCTTTTTAGACTTGTTAGTTCCCTAAACTTTGCCCTTGTTGATGTTCAACATCAACATCTCTCATGCTAATATTATATCCGAGTTGAGTTATCTATAAAAATCCTATCAAACGGTTGAAATATACATCTCAACAGTTCAGATGGAGTGAAATTCACCTCCTATTAGATAGGTGGAGATCCAAATTTACCTCTCAAAATTCTATAGAGGGAACGAAAAAACAGTTAAAGAAACTTGACCGTTTTATATAATGATACTCAAAAAGTATCATAAAAATATTTTTTTATTACATAATAATATTCAAAAAGTATCGTAAATATCTTTTTTTATCAATACTGAAGAGTTAGTCATATATGATGATTCAAATCTTTCACACGGATCCTACCTAAATCCAAAATTACATGTTGTTGATGATTTGCACTGTTAAATGATCGGGTGGTGATTGTATGTAGGTGGGACCAGAGGAGCTCTCTGGTGACACCAGAGGAAGATGTGTTTTATCTAGTGGCATTATTAAGATCAGCGTTGGAGAATGGGGAAGAGGCTCAGTCATTAGAATATCTGAGCAATCAGAACCATCAAATCCTCAAATTCTGTGATGATGAGGGGATCAAGGTGAAACAGTACCTACCCCACTACACATCAGAGGAGGAGTGGATGGATCATTTTGGGGATAAGTGGGCAGAATTTTATCAGAGAAAAATGGAATATGACCCTCGGCATATTTTAGCAACTGGCCAACGCATATTTAAACACTATCTTCTTCCTCAACAAATATGATGTCTTCATGGAGATGATTTTTCAATTCTCATTATTGAAAAAAAAGAGAAAAAAAATTAGTTACACCCCCGCATACTGTAATATATGTTGTATATATGAAGGTGAGCAAAGAAGGAAATCTATTTTTTATGAATTTTACAAATTCGTGTAGAGGAAGGAAAATGACTTATGGGTTTAGTACGAATCAAGCCCATGGAAATGATATATGAGCTTAGACATCAACTATCATATCTCCCAACTAGGTCGGAATAAGACTCTAGACAAGCCCAAATGACAGATGACAATGTCCTAACACGGCTGAATGATGGCTGTTGTTAACAGAGATAAAGTCTTCTCATGTTAAGGACATAAGAGTCTAAGATTAATAATGAGCAACCAAAATCCCTATCCACGTACATGATAAGATTCTCAGCTTAATTGATAAGCTTTATGCCATGAGATAAGCACAAACATAATTAGATTTATAGATGGATAATCATTGTACAATAGGTAGAGTTCTATGAAGATTATAATTCTAAGACTCTATTAGTACTAGAGCCCTATTCATATTGAGGTATGCGTATTTCTTCTTTGCAACCTAAACTTTATAGCCTCTTCATATTCAATCATAAATTAATTTGATCGTCAAAGTTTAACTGACTAAATACAACACTAATGTCAAGTCAATACTATTTCAATACAACACTAGTAGATTCTATGCATCTACAATTTTATGAATTTATTTACTTATATCTTTAAAATTTGATTAAAATATTATTTTTAGACAATGTCACAATAAATACAATTTTATGAATTCACTTACTTATATCTTGATTAAAATATTATTTTTTAGACAATGTAACATTAAGCAAGATGAAAATAGATCTCCTCTTGTTGGATTGGACGTGACATTAAATCATAACCGTCCGTGTTGTGATTGGATGGTTATGATCAATTCAACACAAACGCCGATGCGAACAATTATTATGCCACTTTTTTTATTTTGACTTTTTTAAATTAGATATGATCCGTCTATTTTTACATAAGATGGATTAGAAAAGATCATTAAAAATTTAGACAGTGGAAATGAGATATTTTTAAATAAGATGGATTAGAAAAGATCATTGAAAATTCAGACAGTGAAAATGAGATATTTTTAAATAAGATGGATTAGAAAAGATCATTAAAAATTCAGACAGTGGAAATGAGATAATAACGAGATAATAAGGTTGAAATTGAACACTTAAAAAAATGCAATCCATAGTAGTCTTCACAATTCACATACAACAATGTGCAGGGATAAGAAAAAATCAAGATTGTCAAACCAATTAGCAGTCTTCACATTGTTTTTTCAGTACACTTCATTGTAACTAAACCTGTTTTTCTTAGGAGAGATAAACTCATCAGAAAAGGTAAAACTAATAGCACCCATCTGGTTAGCAGATCACTGGGTTAATGCGTATTATTCATCGACTAATCGCGTTCGATAAGAGTCTAAGTGCAGCATCTTAATTATCTGTCTCTAACTTGAACCAAATCAATTAGAATAAAGAGAGATTAACTCAAGCCACTTGAAGCATAAGTACCTTTTGCTTCCACCAACGGTAACCATTGAATCTGAATGCAAATGGAAGAAGAGAAAAGAAGGAAGCTGATGAGCTGATTACCTGTTCAAACAAACAAGTTCGCTTAGTGGGACATCTTGGATGAGAATGGTTATCTAATGTCATTCCCTGTTTGTTTTATGGTTTTTCACATTTGGATTGAAGGGAATGTCATAATTTGGGATTTGAATACCACAAAAAATGAAAGCATCTAAAACCCACCAAAGATGGTGGGTTTGTAGCATTCCCTCACCATGGGAATGCTTATTTATTTTTATGCTTTAAAACTATTTGCAACTGAATTTATTTTTAGATATAAAAAAATATTTTACTATTAAATATAAAAAAAGTACTCCAGCATGACTCAACATTAAATTTCTCCGTTCAACCAAACATGGTAATCTGTTTTGACATTCAATTCTCTTCCATCACATTCCTAGTAATTCAATTACTTAAAAATAATCTAGAATTATCAATTCCAACAATGGAAAAATCTCCCGTCCACAAAGTGAAAGATGAAAAAAAAGGAGCAGTATGTTATTACTATTTGGTTTAGCAGTAGACACAGGATTATGCTGAATTGCTCTCTTCAGTCTTCACCAGTTCGCTTTCCAAATTTCTTCAATGCAATGGAGTATACGGTTTTCCTACTTGCCGATGTGCTGCTAGCAACCAGTTTGACAGCCTGCATTAGTCATGTTAATATGTTAATACAATATATTTCAACTTATTTATCCAAATTCACTAATTTCAACTCTAAGACTTTGCTTTGAGTATTATATTAAGGATCTGTTAATCTGTTAATGCGTAAGAATGGTTTTTATGTGCAACCTTACCAAGGATAAGCTATGCCCATTAGAGATCAAATCTTCCAGTTCCTTCTCAAGCTGAGACTCTGACGGCGTTTCAACCTCGGAATCTGGTTTTCCTTCAATCAATAGCGTAATTTCACCCCTTGGTTGATGAATAAAAAATGCTTCTTTTGCTTCCGCTAACGTACCCCGCCAAAACTGATAACGAATCATTATCTCTATTAGTATTAAAGGAATCACATATTCATGATAATAGTATGTTATTAAAATATTAAGGCATAAATCTATTAGTAATACACAATAGCCTCAACAGTAAATTCCCTTGTAGACTCAAAATAATGTCTTCCCACCATGGCAGATGACAATAATTTAAAGACAAAGCAATCATTTATGCGGATGATATCAACCACGTCTAGTATGTAAAATAATCCAAAGATCCATTCTTAACAGCAGCATCTGGGTCCCAGGCGCTAGAATCAAATATTCTCATCGAAGGTTTAACTTTATCTACCTCAAAAGAAATCTAAAATAAAATTATTCAAGGGGTTTCGACTTTCGAGTGTAAAGATATAAGGAAATGACCATTTATTTTAATAAGATTAGGAAATGAGGAAAATAAACATTTGATAATCACATTGCACAGAGAACATGTAATTTCTAATTTCATTTCTTTGCAGCTTTCTTTTCCTATGTCTTGATAATGTCTTAAAATACTTGGGTAAATTCCTTTAGACTTTACTACATTAGTTTAAATATGAATTGTATCAAGCGACCTGATAAGTAATCAAAAGACATTATCAGACGAGATTTATTAGATCTATAAATATAGTGCTATTCAAAATCATAATCAGAGTCTTACTAATATAAAGATGTTAACATGAAGAAACTGTTTACCTACCTCTTCATGTAATTTTGTCATTTCTCGAGCTATTACGCATCGTCTGCCAAAAAATAAATGAGAGAGAAGAAAATTCAAGTCAAAACGTATTTGGTAGATAATGTGATCCATCATTACATTACATGAATCATAAAATGACTCCAATAAAACAAAGACATGAACAAATTGGTCTCAAATTCATATTTCAACAATCTCCTCCCTCCTCATATTTTTTACCTATCTATCTTAATTTCTTTCTGAAATATTAATATCTAAGACATCACTCAGTTAACATGCACTAAATCTCATCACCAAACTTACATGCTGGAATTGATGATATGGACATGAAGTATGGTGATCATTAATAGTTTAAATATGCAAATAAGCACCAATATGTCAATAAACTTTCATGGAAAATCACATGAAAGGAGTAGTTTTACAGGAATTGGCAAATGTATATAAATATGAATTTCACCTTGATTGACCAAAAAGTGAAGAGGTTTCCTCAAGAAACTGAATAAGTTTGTGTGGAGGAACATAAAAAATTTGAGTTGCGGCCTCATTTGCTGAAACCATCAGCCTCTCTCTTCTTGATCCAGCACGTCTGGGAACAAATCCAACTGCAAAGTTATACTGATTCAACTAGCAGAAGTCCTATCACTACTTCGAATAGAGCTTCAAAGAAGTATGCCACTATGTAACAGCATAAGCATCGGTAACATAGAAATTTTTACCAAATTTAAACTCATCAGTGCCCAACCCCGAAGCAGAAAGTGCAGCCACTAAAGCAGAGGGCCCAGGAATGGGAATAACAGGGATATTCTCATCTACACATAACTTGACCTGCATCAATGTTGTGAAAATGCATAATTTTCATTATTAATTCTGAATCAGATTTATCTCAGAATCTATTACACGACACTATCATCAACCACATTGAGAGACCTTACATCCAATCTCCTACAAGTTGGGAGTCTCATCCTGCGATTTTATGAAAGGCTGTTCATACAATCCCCCAGTTAACAAATAAATCAGGCAATCTGGTTGGTGGAGTGCAAACTTTTTACACTGGAAAAGACTAGTGCACTTAAATCCAAAGCACTAATTCATAGGCATTAAGTTTAGCAATCATTTAGGAGTAATTAAGGCCGATGGGGAAAATAAATTAAGTAAAAAAACCCTAAGCAAATTATCTACATATTAAATACCACAAAAGACTACCATGTCAAATATTACAGCATCATGAGCTGACCTGTGATTAAGTCGAAGACATTTTCACTTAGTTGATGGTACTAAAACAAAATTAATGGCCTTTGAAACACAAGAAATGGATGATATAAGTACACCAGCAGAAATACATCTTACTCACCAACTCCGTACCAGGATCGCTAATGCCAGGCGTCCCAGCATCACTTATTAAGGCGACTATTTCTCCCACTTTCAACCTCTTCAGCACTGTTTGTTCTCTTTGAGATTCATTGAATTTGTGATAACTAAGCTGAGCTAAAAAATTAGATTAAAGCAGATGAACAATAACAAAACAACTATTATACAACTGAATTTGAGCTTTTATAAACTTACAAGGGGAGTTTTAATATTGTAATGTTGCAGCAACTTCCCTGAGTGTCTTGTGTCTTCTGAGAGAATCACATGAGCTGATCTTAAGACACGTAGAGCACTGCATTTTTTGAATTTTTATAACAATCAAGTTGCTTACTAAAGAAAAATGCATACTACGATTCAAATAAAGCAAAAGTTCCTGAAAAATAAGGATGTGTATATCCTTCACGGACGATATAATGGGCTAACTGAATTCTAAAAGGGAAAATGATGGTTTCTGTTAATTAATAACGTGGGAACAAAGCAGTGCTTGAATTCACGTCTTGTCTATAGTTTCATCCATCACGATTGAGTACCGAAAGGTGATGTCTTCAAGATTTCCAATTGGTGTTCCAACTAGGTATAATCCAGGCTTAAGAGGACCCTGCAATCACAATAACATGAAATGAACAAGGCTGCATACCACAGTTAAATATGCACACTACAGTTAAAAATTACTGCGCTCTTAATCTCACTGTGAAGAATTTACATCATTTTTCCATTGTTTCGTTAGGAACTAAAAGGATTTGCTACTGGTGGTCTGAGTTTTAACAAAAACAGAAATTCTTGTTTGGCACTAAATAGAAAAAGCAGTTAGTAAGTCTCATGGACTATTGAAGATGATTTACATAAATGCGTAGCTCGCGTTTGTTAAAATTTGAACTTATTACACTCGAACCAAACAGAGCAACAACCAGTAAAGAGAGAGGGATAAGGATAAGTGACCTTACACGTTTTGAGGATTCTTCCTGGGGGATTGGGTCCGCAACATCCGGAGACATTTGGGACCTGGAACAGAATGTCAGGCTACGAGCTTTAGGGGAAAAGGAGAGTGAATAGAGTGATTTCAATGCCGTTTGAGTTCCTACGGAAGAAGGAGGTAAAGAACGCCATGATAGAGCTTCAGCGAGAGAAACCGCCACTGAAGGAAGACGTCGCGTTAGCATTGCCCCAGCTCAGTGACTATGATATGCTGGATAACACTAGCACTAGAAGCAGAGAGTCCAGGCTACAAGCTGAACACCATTGCAAGCAGACAGTCGAGCTTCGAAAATCCGTTGTTAACCAAGTAAAGACAAGTAATAAATCTCTGGAAATCCAACTCCGGGCTCACTTCCTCTCCAATAGTAGCTGATAAAGTTACCAAACCCTGCGTGAATTCTAAACGATGGTAAAAAACAAAAAGGTAATTATGACCTCTACATGAAATCCACCACTTCATGTACTTCTCACCATTTCAAGGTACTCTTGCATTTTCTCTTACAGTTATCCTCTCTCGTTCAAAGTTGAAGTATCTCTCTCGTTCGAAGTTTTAGCATCTCTTTTAACGTTCGTGTCCCACATCAAGGAGAAATGTATGTTTTTGTGTGTTTCTGTATTTTTTTTTAGGTTTTTAAAGTTTTCTTTCTTACTAGTTTTTGTAGGGTTTATATGGATTTCTCTATTTCTTCTCTAAATTTTTTTTTTCTGGGTTTCTTGGTAGTTTCTCTAAGTTTGTTTTCTAAGTTTCTAGTTCCCGTATTTTCTTCCCCACCTGTCATCTTCGAAGACATCGTGTAGTCCTCATATAACTACGCCATTGGGTATCTGACAATAGTGTAGTCATCGTGTAGTGTACAGGAGGGATACACGAGGACCGTGTAGTGTACATGAGGGATACACGAGGACCGTGTAGTGTACAAGAGGGATACACAAGGACCGTGTAGTCTTCCTGTACACTACACGTTGGTCATATAGCCTATCGTGTAGTGTACATGAGGACTACATGATGTCTTCAAAGACGACAATGTAGTCATCTCGTACACTACCCGATATGGTACACGACCAACATGTAGTGTATAGGACGGGTACATGATGACCATATAGTTCTCATGTCCACTACATGATGATTACACGTTGGTCGTGTACAATATCGTGTAGTGTACATGAGGACTACACAATCTTCGTGTACCCCTTTTGTACACTACATGATGGGTACACGAGCATTGTGTACCCATCGTGTACGTGTGGTGTACATGATGCCTACACGAGTATTGTGTACACTTTAATTCTCTGATCTTATGTCTTCCTTGAATTTTCTGCAGGTTATTATGGCTTCATCATCAATTGTTATGGCTACATCAATGAAACTGTGTACGTCCATGACGTGTTTTCAGCCACTGTCTGCCATCAGGTGCTGGCCAGAGAGGTCGAATATGTGGACGACACTCCTTCTAAGGAGGAAATCTTGTTTCTGGTCAATGAGGAGCCAATGTGCTTTTTAAAGAATGAATTATCGCTGATGACCGGACTGAAGTTCGGTGAAGTCTGGGATGACAAGAAGACTTGTGCCCAAATAGACTGCCTGATCTGTACTTTCCCAAAGGTAAGGGTATAAGCATGGCTGAGTTCGAGGAGAAATTCAAGAGCAGCACCTTTAAGGCAGATGTTGATGCTGTCAAGATGGATCTAGTTTATTTACTGGAGCATTTCTTTTTTGGGAAGGAGAGTCGAACCCATATCGAGAAGAAATGGTTGGTTTTGGTTGATGACTTTGAAGCCTTCAATCAATATCTGTGGGGAGAGCTCTCTTTCTCCAAAATAATTAAATCATTTGTTAGCTATGAAGAATACAAAGACTGTCTTTTGGTAATCTAAATCAATTATTTGAAGGAAAATGAAATCCATGCCATTGAAATCAGAGTGGAACAACTCGATCCTAGTCATCTGAGAAGGCCTTCCTTTAAACAGAGGTTGCTCACACATTGTACACCCGAGAAATTTACGGATCTTGTTACAAATTTTGATGAGGGGAAGAGGAGAGCAGTTGTGGAGATGGGATTCAGAGGGTTATTGGATATTAAATGCCACAAGCTGAAGAGGAACTCCTTGCAGCAACTATTAGGTTGCTTTGATCTAGCCACATGCACGTTGAATGTCCATGGGTCGACATTCAAAGTCCCTGAAAATGATGTGACTTCTATACTGGGCCGTTGCAAAAATGATTTATTTTCTAAAATCAAGGGGAAGAGAAGGTTGGTCTAAAAGCTGTGTGGTAAGCATTTGAGAGTATTGCAAATTTGGTTGGTTATATTACCATCGATTATTTATTACTAATTCACATATATTTGTATCATGTAGATCGATACAACCGTGCAAGCCATTCCGGGCGACCGAGGGGTTTGAAAGGACCACGATCAAAAGCACGTTCACGAGGACGTGTGTGTGCAAATCTAGCTAAAGAGCAAGTCGTCGGGCTAGGTGCTTTAAGTGCACAAATGATCGCTCTTCAGGCGTAGTCTAGCTCCATGCGGGCGGCTCTTTAGGTAAATATTTCACAATTAATGAAGGTGTAAAGAAAGATGATGGATGCCTAAGAGAATTTATGCACAACATTGGCGAGTCTTTTAGAATGGGACATTATGGTCATCGCGTAGGCTTCTTGTAGGCTGATGACTACGATCATCGTGTAGGCTTTTTGTAGGCTACAATATGACTTCACGATGACAGTGAAGTCATCAATTGTTCCTGTTTAGAATCTGCAAAAAGAAAAAATTTCAAAGGAAAAAGTAAGTTCCCTTGGTCCCTTACATAAATAATATGTTAACGCAAATTATATTACTTACATGTAATTTATATTAATTTATATCACTCGAATTTTTAGTTGGAAGTTTTTTCCTTGGTCCCTTTGAAGGAGGAAAAATAAACAAGCTACTGGAGGTGAGTAGATGCAAAAAAGGTATGTTCAAAATCATTCTACCCCTTTCAGATTCAAGTACACTAAACTCGTGTAGTCATCGTGTAGGCTACCCGATGGGTACACCGACCCCATGTAACCATCGTATAGCCTACACGATCATTACACGAGGTCTGTGTACCAATCGTGAAGTCTACAGGATGGGTACATGGACGTCGTGTACTCATCCTCTATCTTTTTATTCATAACTTGATGGTCACACTGACATCATAAACTCATCGTGTAGTGTACATGCTAATTACATTGACATCGTGTACTGATTCTTTAACTATTTTATCTGATTTATATTACATATTTTTCAGTCGATGTCTTTGTTAGCCTTACCATGGGTGGATGAGGAAGTTGATGAGCAGAAGACAAAGAAGAGGAAGAGGCCCGATGAGGATGGCATTGTGAAGAGAGAGGAGAAGAGGCCCAATAGGGGGATTGAGCCAGGAACTGTTTGATTGGAATGGAATAAAAGATCAATTCAATGGACAAGAAGATTATGCCCATGCAATCAGACATTTCCTATGTCATTTCCTAAATCAAGATATTGATGAATCATCTGGAGGCATCACGACCGGATACTCAGTACTCATTCGATCATCGATCTGCCATGATGATGGACATCGAGAAAGAAGAAGAGGAACAAGAAGAGAGAAAAAATGAAAAAAGAAGATGAAGGAGAGGAAAAAAAGAGGAGGAAGAAGAGAAGAAAGTGGGAGAAAAAGAGGAAGACACAGAGGAAGAGGAGAAGAGAAAAAAGATGAAGAATAGGAGAAGAAAGAGGAGGAAGAAGATAAGAAAGATGAAGAAGAAGAAAAAAAGATGAGGAGGAGAAGAAATAGGAAGAAGAAGAGGAAAAATGAAAGGATACAGATGAGAAGAAAGATGAAGAAAAAAAGGATGAAGAAAAAGAACTAAGAGAAAATGAGGATACAAAAAAGAAGAGAAGGAATAAGATAAAAGAGAAGAGAATGAAGAGAAAGAAGAAGAGAAGAGAGATGAGGGAGATGAAGAAAAAAATAAAGAAAAAGGAGGTAAAAGAAAATGATGAGAAAGAAGCAGTAGGAATAAAAGAGGAAAAATAGAAAAAAAAAATAGAGGTAAAAAAGTAGAAGAAGAACAATAAGAAAAAAAGGAGGGAAGATGGTGAGGAAAATAAGAATACAAAAAGTGAAGAAGGAAATAAAAGAAGAAATGAAAAAAGAAGAAGCCAAAGTTGCATCGATAATATCGGACTTGATGAGTTCAGTAAAGTCAACTGAGCAACCCAACCATGGAGAATAAGACGAGCTCGTCTGCCTTAGTGATCTTGGTAAGAGGAAGATCAAGAGATCTCTGATCCTTGAATCCCCCACTTGGGAAATGCAACAAAATGAAAAGAAAACACAGTGTGGAAAAAAATGGAGGAGGAAGTGGTGGAGAAACAAAATTCAAGCGTTTTACAACTTTTCTTGATGTATCTGTAGAGGATGAATTCTATTTTGATGCCTAGTTCTTCTCATCAAAGGCAAAGTAAGTTCTGAATTTGTTTGTTAAATTATTCTTCTAATACGCGATGATTACATTGAAATCGTGTAGCAATTGTGTAGACCACACGGGCATCGTGTAGTCATCTTCTTTTTGAGTTTCTGTTTGTTGACGGTTACGTGATGGTTACACTGACATCGTGTAGCCATCATGTAGTCTACACCATGGTTACAGGACACGGTGTAGTCATCATCTAGTCATCTTGTATATGAGTTTATATTTGTTGAGGGTTACACGATGGTTACACTGACATCATGTAGTTATCGTGAAGTCTACATGATGGTTACACTGTCATCGTGTACTAGTCTTAACTCTTATTTTTTATCTGTAATTACGTTGTATAGGAATAAGAAAATAAACGTCGGGTACTACATCAATAACTTTTCCTAGTTCAAAACACTAGTATCCCCATCATATCAGTGGTTTGAGTCTCATGTCTCATGTAAGTAATTATATTTATAATCCCTTTGAATGTGGTATTTAAAATAAATATAAGTATCTTATGTAATCTTTTTTACATTGCAGTATATCGATGCATACTTGGAGCTAATGATGAGGGATTTGCGGGAATACAACCCGCATATCAGAGTTACCATTGGTGATTTGCATCTGAAAGTAAGTTAAAATGTTTTCTATAGTCTACACGAGGCCTTCATCGGCATTGTGTAGACTTCTTGTATTCTACACAAAGCCTTCATGGGCATCGTGTAGACTTCATGAAGTCTTATTGATATACAATGTTTCCTGTGACATTAGAGGGAAACTTGATGGGCCATTTGGAGGAGTTTAAGGTTGATCCTGTTACCTGGGATGTTCACGTTGAGGATACTCTCCGGTTCCATATCATCAGCTTGTAAATAAACTTTGGAAGGGACTGGGAAGAGTCTGATAGGGTATGTCCAATAAGGTATAAACATTCTTTTTTTTTTTACTTATAAAAGCCAATATTTATTCTTAATATCAATTTGCATAGGTTATATTCCCCATGAATATGGGCAATAGTCATTGGCTTATTGTGGAGCTAGATTTCAATTGCCAGTGTGTTAATATTTATAATTCCTTGAACAGTGCTTATTAAAAGTCTAAGTATCCTCAACTAGTGAAGCCTTTTACGAAGATTGTCCCTCGTTGCTGCAAATCATGAATATTTATAAAAAAAATGTGGCTTCCCGAAAGATTGTGGGAATATAAGCCAATGCCATGTCCTTAACAATCGAATGTGCAAGCAAAAAATATATGTATATTTTAAAGTCCTCTATGTACTTAGAATTTCATACATATTATGTAATTGTGTTATTTGCATTTCATGTATTTTGTAGTGTTGACTGTAGGGTATTCACCCTAAAATTTGTTCAAGCCCTACAATATGCAATGGATCTTCAAGAATAACACAAACGAGAATGCCAGAATTTCATAAATGTATTGCCATTGAGTTATTTGCACGGGAAAGTTGAACCATTATAAATTTTTATGTATAAATTGGATATGTATTTTTTATACTGATTTTTTGGTCTTTTTCCCATATAATTTTTAATGCCCAATTTTTTAAATGTTATTGAATGCTTGGTTTTACCGTTGAATGCTTGGTTAGGCTTCTTGAAGGCTACACGATGTCTACATGCTCATCGTGTAGACATCATGTAGGCTTTTTTATCACTATCCTGTAGACTATATGATGGTTACACGGTCATCGTGTAGTGTACATAAAGACTTAATGAAGTCAGTACAGAATGGATTTACTACATAATTGGTACATGATTACAGTGTCCCTATCGTGTAGACTACACGATGGTTACACGAGGTCAGTTTACTCATAGTGTAGATTACATGATGACTTCACGACCATCGTGTAGGCTTCTTAGAATTCATGACCGTAATAAATAATAACCAAAATTCCTCTTTTATATTAATATTTAAAAAATTACAAGGGTCGAAATTTGTATTTTAAGTGGATTGGTCATTTCGTCGAGAGAGAGGAATTGAATTTCTACACGTTTATCGGTTGTGGCCAATTTGCCCACAAAGTCCACACATTTTTCTTACTACGTCCTTACCTCTAGATGGAATTCTAACCATCCTAGGTCTTCCACTTTTCCGTCTCGTTATAGGTGACAATATCACATTTTCTTGAACCTCGTGGCTGATGACCTAATCCGATATATCTCTGATAAGATGTTGTGTTTCTACATATGCATTAATTAAAGCCTCATTTTTATAGTGCGTCGAACACATACTATATGCAGAAATATTGTGTTGGCGACATGCAACCAATGCATGCTTGCAAGGAATTTGATTAAGATCAAATTCTCGGCACGTACATGTTTTAAGATTCAAATTTACCACTACTTCCCTACCTCCACCCATGACATAAAACTCGTCGATGTTGGAAGGAAATAATGATAGTGTACGTGATGCAAGATGCTTCTTATTAAGTATTGTCTCAACCTAATGTGTCATATTTGAGGTGACTTGACAGGCGGTGGATCTTCATTCATAGAACCATCGTTGTAACATGTCAGAGATATGTTCTACAAGGCTTGTAATGGGCAGCTTTCCAGCATCTTTTAAAATCTCATTCAAACATTCTGCTATATCTGTAGTCATTATGTTGTACCGCCTTCCATAAAAACACGAACGAGCCCACCTCTCGACTCCCTGCCCCCCGACACGTATTATGAGATATCTAGAAATGCGTATGTAAAATAGGTCATCAACCGATTGAATTTTGATCAATGGTATTCCTTTGCGGCTTTAAAAAGCAACGCTTGTGCATTTTCCTTTTTATAAATTGATTTGATATTTTGGCCCATGTGGAAGATGCAAGCTTCATGAAGTGCGTTGGGAAAGACAATTTGTACAATATTCAGTATACTTGTATGCATGTCAGATTTAAACACCAAGTTTGCCGGATCACCGATTACACCGTGAAGTTTATGGAAGAACCATTCCTATGAATCATTATTTTCTGAATCTGCAATGTCGAATGCAATGGGATATATTTGGTTGTTTCCATCCTTTGCTGTTGCGATAAATAAAACACCTTTGTATCTTGCTTTCAAGGTGTTTCCGTCAATAACAATGACAAGCCGTATACAACTGGAAAAACCATGAACAGAAGGTCCAAGAGCCATGAAAAAAATATTTAAAATGATCGTGCTCATCGGTCTCTATGTGTATTACTGTCCTTATAAAATATTTAATATTGATGTATTAAAATCAACAGAGTACATGGTCTACATGATGGGTAGACAAGGGTCGTGTTGCCATCATATACATTACACGATGGCTACACGAAGTTAGTGTACCCATCGTGTAATGAAAGAAATACTAGATGAAGCCAGAACAAGATGTGTACACGAAGTCAGTGTACGTGTAGGGTACACGATAGCCACATGACCCTCGTGTACCCATCGTGTAGTAAACATAAATACTAGATATGAAGTTAGAATATGTGGATACACTACACGATGATTACACGAAGTCAGTGTACCCATCGTGTAGTGTGCATAAATACTAGATGAAGTCAGAACATGATGTGTACACTGCACGATGGATACATGAAGTTACTGTACCCATCGTGTAGGGTACACGATGGCTACACGGCCCTCGTGTAGTCTACAGAAATACTAGATGGAGTTAGAACATGATGAGTACAATACACGAGGTCAGTTTACCCATCGTGTAGACTACACGTTGGGTACACGATGTTCGCATACTCATCTAGTAACATACACGATGTTACAGTATGTTGGGAGCATCCTATAGTTGTCTTCAGGCCACCCTCGAACTAATTCCAAAGCATACTCACTAGCCCTCGATGCATTATAGTAACCTATGTTGACACCAAGATCAAGTCGAACATCTTGAATTATGTCTTTTGGCCTATATACAAGTCCAACACCCATATATTTGGAACTTATAGTATGACCAATGAATGTGGATGTAGCCTGATGGTGTTCATATCTCAATACTTCAAATGTGCATGTATGATTATTGATGAACTTTGTAACTTTGAAGTATGGACGATTTTTTAATTTCATGTCCTGTAACCTCCATGTGCATGTTTTCTCAACACATATAAGTACCAACAATGAAGGTGTTGACTTGAAGATTCGAAGCTCAATTTCTCCAGATGACCATCATATGACAAATCGTAATCAACTCAGCTTTATTACTAGACATTCATCCATATTTATTGTGTTTGATATAAGCTAATTCAAATCAGCTTATTGCTTACTGGACCCTAGACGTTGTTTATTCAAATCAGTCTGTTACTCACTAGACTCGGGACGTTGTTCATTCAAATCAGCTCGTGATAGCAAAGGACAAGCGGTCTCGGGTTCGGGACCAGCATTCAAGTCTGGAATTATTGTATGGCCATCTCCACGGATGGCTTCATCATGGTCATCTATACAGTTAGCATGATCTTACGCCTCTTGATCAGACTCATCATCATCATCAACATCCTTATTCTCAAAATCATCATTATTGTCACCAAGGTCATGTCTGAAAAAAATCATCATAATGATAGTTCCTTTCAAAATGATAATCACTCTCAAAGTGATGAATGCTTTCATGAAGATGTTGTTGTGATGTTGTGGTTTCAAGATCCCAACTTTGATATAATCCAATAGTTTTAGGTACCTGAGTTTTTTGAGACGTTGTGGTTTGTGGAACACAACTTTGAGGCGGAAATTTTTTTGGCTTCTACTTACGAATAGTGAGGTTCTAAGTTATTCTGATTCATTCTCTTTAATAAGGAACTGTAAATCTCTATCATTTAAGATTTCAGTGGGAGGGAAAAGGACATGGGTTCTACAAATAAATTTGATGGAGATATCATACTTTGAGGGGTCTATTCGGAGTTTTTCATGTAATATGCCCAATAGCTCGTGGTAAGTGCAGTTAGTTGATATCTCTAATAATTTGGTCTTCTCTCTATTAAAAAACCATGTTGAACCATTTTCACCCAATCTTCATCATGGATTATAAAAATTCTTATTTCAGACATATATGTATGTACATTCATGAAGGAAGCAGTAGAAGAAGACTGCAGAATGAAATTGAATATTACATGATGATCTTGTAATCATGGTGTAGTGTACACGAGACCTACACGATTATTGTGTAATCATCGTGCAGTGTACACGATGAATACATGATCATTGTGTAGAAATTATATAGTGTACACGAGGACTACATGACCATCGTGTACACTATCGTGTACCGTGTAGTATACAAGATGACAACAGGTTGATCGTGTAGTCCTCGGTACACTACACGATCATCATGTAGTGCTCGTGTACACTACACGATGCTCTTGTAGTGAACTGCATGGGTGCTAAATGATAATCGTGTACTGTACACGATGACTACACGAACATCTTATAGTGCCATCGTGTAGTATACACGAGGACTACACGATTATCCTGTGGTCACCCTGTACAGTGCATGATGACACTACACAATGATCATGTAGTCCTCTTGTAGTGTACAAGATGCTACACGATGCTATTGTAGTGCATCATGAACTACACGAGAAGTTACAGATACATTACAAGATGATCGTGTAGTGTACACGAGGTCTACACAAGGATTGTGTACAGTGTGTGAAGCGTATACAATGGCTACACGAGGATTGTGTAGTACACTACCCGATCATCTTGTAGCCATTATGTACACTACATTAACTTCAATCAACATCATGAATGTTGTGTTCGAACAAAAAAAGATGAAGATGAAGAACATGATGAAACCCATGAAACTTCAAACTTTAAAAAAAATACAAAACTCATACTTGCAAGGCTTCCTTGAAGATGAAGTAGATTTCCTTAAAGATGAAGAAGATGATGAAAGCAAACTTATTTTGCAGAAGGAAGAAGAAGAAGAAATGACGAATAAGAAGGAGGAGAAATGAAAAATGTAGCGGGAGAAATGAAAAATGAAGGAGGAGAAATGAGGGTAATGGAGGTAGGTAGGGAGGTAGAGTGTTGAGTGAGAATTGACTTTGGCATTTGATTGACACTGTGTAAGAATGGCATTGGGGAAAATTGGAAAAAGTGAAAGGAGGTGGGCCTGGAGTTAAAGAATGCACAAATAATTGAATGGGATATAATTCTGCAAAATGGTTTTCCATGGGGTAGAGTCTTGCAAAAAACCTAAATCAAAATGTTGTTTCTAATTATTTCTTGGTGCATAATGTGAACAAAAAAATGTTTTAGATATATATTCACCTCGGGCCAGGGGTTTTTATTGACTTGATGCGGTTTTAAAAAGTATTTATTAACATGAGTCTGTTTTAAATAATTTTAAAAAATGATATAGTTTTGGTCACGTCGAAATCAATTTACATTTTACCACGTAGGCTGCCATGACAGCGGTGTTGTGTTAGGAGCTCTATAACAACTCGGCTCTTGAGAATGCGATGTCATTGTGCATTAAACTCACCTCTTAAAAAGGCGAGTACCTTGATATGCACGAAACTCACCTATATAAGAGGCGAGTTCCGCTTTCATTCCTTCCTTTTCCCCAACAAAATCTTAATTTCCCCTATGTAATACCTGCAAGTTCAAACCACAGATACACATATTCTAGCAGCCAAAACAATTCATTCTACTATCTATCTTTTAAACAAATTCATCAACATCTTAACAACTTTAAAATAACTAAGAAACCAGTATCTTAACAATCCTAACAAAAGAGTTCAGATAGGATAACACTAAGTTATACATAGACATAACATACGTAAAATGTAAAGTGAATAATGAAAAACTAATCATTATGTCCCACAAGGTGGTGCTCTTCTTGTTCTTCTCGGACATCTTGCATACATTTGCAATTGAGTGGATTCTTGTTATGGATCCTCAGGAGCCATATCACCACCTTCTTCATTGTACATAATTGGATATCATCAGAGATACGGACATGTCGTCCATTACTTACTCGTGATGTCCATTGTCTTCTATGTCTTTGAGGTTGATGTGTAGGTTCAGAAGTAGTAGCAACTTGTGTCACAGACTCATCTCAGAATGTTCTGAAGACCGGTGATGTATATGGCTCATACGCAGGCATGTTGTCTGCATCATTTACAATTCGGCTATGGCGTTGTGATGAACCATGTGTCCTACGAGGCGTACTCAATGGGTGATAAACCTCATGCACTTGTTCCATTGCTTGAATTATTGTTCGACAAGCATCACATATACACAGAATTTCCTATTATGGCTCGTGCTCAAGTCCTTGATATGGTGTATGGTGTCCTTCTGCATTAAACAACAACAAATATACTTTAAAGTATAAGCACATACAATAAATATTGATAAATTTATATAAGTACCATGAACTTGTGGAAGGCTCCGTGTCGACTTATGTATCAACGTGTGATACTTCGATACCAATTGAAGTAAGAGTCATCATCTTCCGCTAGGGATAGTGCATGGTCAAGAATGTTATCTCTACGTGCATCCCATTTCTCAATGTATTGATAATGTTCGAGGCGCCAATCAAGTTCATGTCTGCCCCTTAAATCAATGGAATGCAAGTCTGGTTTAGTATCACATGGTTCTGGCACAATTTGAGTCATGCCGAATTGTCGCATCATGCGGTCAGGTCTATGCCATTCCATAATATGAAAGCAAATCAATGAGGAGATAGTTTTCCAAATGTCATGGTTGTTAATGCAATAAGTTGGAAGGCTAGAGATGACATTCAAGTAAGTTTGCCATATAACCTATAAAAATGATGTTAAAAATAGTTATACAATAATCCAATATTACATGATGTCAATCTAAGATATATCGTGGTTATACAATGTTACCATGTTTGGGGTCTCACAATCTAACATGAATCGGTATTGCATTAAAACATGTGTGGGTCTCTCCATGACAAAAATGAATCTTTCCACCTGTAGATACCGTATTTTATCCGGTCTAATACATTAAATATACATACTTTGTATTTTGGCTCATATAATAATCCAAGACTATATGTATAATTTGAAAACTAATCCAATACTAAAATAAGAAAAGTGGCCCAAAGACTAAAAAGTAAAAATTAAAAAAAAAACTAAAAGTAAAAAAGGTAAACCCTAATTTTGTCTATAAATAGGAATGATGTCTTCACTTGAGGAGGGTCTCTTTGGAGTGGAGAAAAGGAAGTCATATTTTTAGAGTGAGAGAGGGGTCGGAGTGAGAAAAGAGGTGATTTTAGAGAGAAGAAGAGGTTCTACACTTATATTATTTTCATCTTATTCCATCCTTTTTCTTAAGGTAGTTTAAAAGTTTTGTACATTTGCTCATAACATATTTTGTTCATCTCTCTTTTTCATATTCATGTAGTTGATATCTTTTGTATTTTTTTTCTTTTCACACATAAGTTGATTGTTCATTTTTTATCATGTCTCCTACTTTAAATCTTAACCCTTTAATTTCATGCATTGATGATTTTTTTACAAGTTGGATAATGAGATGTCTTTGTCATCAACTCAATTAATGAGGATGATGATAAAGCTTTTGAGGGGTGAAAAAATTAACCCAATGTGAATCAACCCTTTAATGGGTTGAAAGTGTACATTTGATGCAAAGATCCCCTAGGATAATTTCTCACACATAACAATGCATAAATAGAGATAAACCTCTATACAAGATTATGCAAATATCTAAGTTTTGAAATTTTCAATTTCCTACAAGTTTTTTTTCTTTTTAAATATTATGTTCATCATTTTTGTGATATTTGTTTGAACTAATTATCATCCATGATCATCCCCTTTGCTATTTGATTAGCAATGACTAATGAGGGAATGAAGGAAAAATGATAATTAGTAGACTAGATAGTCAAAATAAAAATGGACATATTTATGTAAAAAAATCTATTATTTTTCGTCACTTTCTTTCAATTTTTTTATCATTTATTTATTTATTTATTATTATTATTAATATTACTATTATCATTATATCATAATATATTATATTAAAAAAAATTATATCCGTTGCATTGCAATAGAGGAGACTTTCCTCTGTTGCACACAGCTGCAACAAAGGAAAGTCTTCCTCTGTTGCAGCTGNCCTATAACTATATCTCTATTCTTTTACTTCCCTTTTGCTGTAATTATTAACATTTATTTTCTTTACATGTCAATTTATTTAGCATTCTTATATCGTCATGCTTATAATGTGATTCTTGCATTATTCCCTCATTATTAGAGTCAATGTTCATGTATGTGTGGATTTTAATTTTTACAATTAGATTTAAATTTTTTTACTTCCATTGTTTAATTTTCACTAAACAAAAGTCGACGATGGACTTTGAGATTTTCGGGATACCAAACTTCTCGAACTACTGAGGTGAAGAGTTATTCTTGGGATACCGAGAATAACTCTAATAATGCTTTGATTTAAAAAGATATAAGAATACAAAAAAATAATTTTTCAATGATCTTTGAACCACCCATTAAAAGTAATTTATTTTGTTCATTTTTATGATACAAAATGTATCAAATGGGACATTCAAAAATAAATCTCTTTAACATTTGCCTTAAAATAATAGCATTTGATTAAATTTGGTAACTATTTTATAATGGGTGTTGTGGGGTGCTAATACCTTCCCCACACACAAACGACTTCCGAACCAACTTTGAGTTTTCGTAGACCAAAATTTTCATATTAAAATTGAGTGACCAATCACACCCTAAAATGATTGGTGGCGACTTCAAATTTCTTTTTTCCTTAAAAAATGATTTTATTAATCGTCGCTCCGCGTCACGCGCACGTTGCGACAGCTTGGCGACTCCACTGGGGAAGTAATCGGTCTAACTATTTTTAGATCGATAGAGAGTCAAGCTAAAAATTTATCACATGTTGTCCTTCTTGCATGACTCTTTGTTTGTTTATTTGATTCATTGTTTTTCTTTTTCATGCTTATAGTTGTACAAAGCTTATTTTTAGATGTATGTTTGTTTGCATAATTCCTAATATTCACACACATATACTAGCCCCTCACCTGGGCTTTCCCATTAGGATTAGAGAGAATGAGTAGTGGAATGCCTTCGTGGAATTGAGGTTCCCGTGCAGGCTCATGAAAGTTCTCACTCAGGTCGACCCTTTCGGGATACCGTTTGGGGGGCCCCTGTTACTCTATTCAGATAACAGTGTGGATAATCTAAGAGCCTATTAAGAGATTTTTAGAGCCCAACCACACATGTATTATGTTTTTAGAGCCCACATCATGACCCACGTTAGATTTCTGCTGAAATCATGATTAATTTTGTGCATGTATATATGTCTTGTGTCACTTAAACATGTCTTTCCTTCATTGTTTTGCTTCTAACTTCATCTTTCTGTTTTGCATAAATGCATCATGCTGCGTAATGGGATTGTAAAGAAGTATTCAATTCATTCATATTTTAGAGACCATGACTCCCACTTCGAGTGTGATAGAAGATCAAGTTACGGTAGCCCAATGGTCAGAGGTAGGAGATTGTCTGAAAAAGGAAGACGTTGTTCTTCTACCATCAATCATTAAGATAAAGTTCTCACGCATTGACTTGGAGAGCTTGAAGAAGATATGGGGGGATTTTTCACCAGAGCAGAAAAGTTTATTTGTCAGAAAATATGGTCACATATCTTATATGTTGTATATTGTAGTCAACGTTCCCGTCCTTGAAGCTTTAATGCATTTCTGAGACCCTCATTTAGATGTTTCACCTTCGAAATAATCGATCTTACTCCCACAATTGAAGAATATCAAGCACTACTGAATGTCCCATTGTAAAATGCAGACAAAGTTTATAACTATGACAAAAAACTCATATTGAAGAGAGCTTTGTCTAAGCTCTTGGGTACTGTCCATGCGTCTGAGATTAAGAAAAGGTTGAAAGTTAAAGGGGGAAATGAGTGTGTGTCGTTGGATTACCTCCTAGATCTCACCCAAAATTTCTTGAAGGAGGATAAGGGCATGACTCTTTATGCACTGTGTATTTATGGCACCGTGTTATTTCCAAAGATCCAAGGTTATATGCATGATAAAGTGATAAAAATGTGCCTTCAAGTCGAACATCGTGTTAACCCTGTTATCTCAATTCTCGCTGAGACTATCCGTTCTTTGAATCACATCCGAGTGTCTGGAAAAGGAAAGTTCATCGGCTCTTCAACTTTTTTCTGTATTTGGATTCTCAGCCATTTAAGATTTCCGCTAGATTTCAAATGTCCTCAAGTTAAGCTCTCAAGTTCATGGATGAAGATGAGGATCCCTATTGCAGAATTTGGAATGGCCAAATGGAATCAGAAAGCCCATTGGATGCGGTTAACACCAATGATCTACAGATGTGGTGATTTTCAATGGGTTTCGCTGCCGGGACCATGGGGTTTTACTAGTTATGCTCCGCTAATGGCACTCCGTCAATTATACATGAGACAGTTTATCCCCACCACGCATGCATTAAAGGATATTGAAGTTAGTTATGATTCTCAAGAAATTGAACAAAAACTACATCAGCTGATTGGAGCTTGGAAAATAACAAGAAGGATGCGAAATGAGAAGAATCGGATGAACTGCACAAAGGAGTATGAAGCATGGCTTGAGAGTAGAAACAAAATAATTATTGCTTTACCAATTGAGGATGTACCATCAGCCAAATCACTGGAAGTTCATCAAAATATTGCTAAAAAGGAGGAGCTAGATGAGTTATATGAGGAGCGTCAAAAAGTTCTAGCCCTCTTGGAAGAAAACAGATGACTAGCAGTCGAGGCGAATTTATCTGAGAAACACAGAATCAAAGCTGAAGAACGACTCAAAGAGTTAAGAAATAAGGTTGAGGATCAGGCGTATCTAAAGCGAAAAAACTCAGAGATTGGAACTGACACTCGCCAATTGAGCAACAAAATTAGAAAGATAGCGGAAGACAATGAGAACTTGCGACGGGTAATCTACGAACATAAGGATCAAATTGTAAAGTTAGAGAGGAAAAATAAACTGGTACGAGAAATTCTAGAAGAGGTGAAGGGAACTGTTGATAAAAAAATGCGTACATCGTCGAGTTAGAAGAGCAATATGACGCATTACGATGAATCATTGATAATTTACAAGTTGATTTAGAGAATCAGAAAGTTAAAAAGGCTGAGTCAACAAATGATTCTGAAGAATTATTGAAAGTCATCGCAAGCCTTGAGCACCAACTTAGAGCTTATCAGAACGTGGCAAAGAAATTAGCAAGAAACAATGATGCTAATGTTGATATACTGAGATATGATTATTAGTTGCTACAACAAGAGTACAACTCGATTCGACAATGATCTGGGCATGCTGTGGAATGGCTTAAAGGCATGGCTGTGAGAGCGGGCAATTTGGCAGAACAAGCTTCATCTTTGAGGGGAAATGTCTTGCCCATCCATCCTAATAGAGAGACCTTGTCTAAGTTTTTGGAAGAAGTCAACCGGGACTTGGGTCATTTTGGTTGTATGAACTCATATTTTGAAGTAATGTAATTGACTCCTACATACTCAAATATAGTGGATGGCTCTACTAATTGAATGAAATTGATTACTTCAGAACTTCCACTTGGCGCAGTATCATTTCTCATGCATAAATTTACTCTCATTATTTCTTATTTTTATTAGCAAAAATCTACATCTCATTGCTTTATTTTTATTTATTTTAAAAAATTTTCCAAAGATAGCCCGAAAACTTCGACATCCCTATCAAACTCGAGCTCAAATTAGGGTCATGGACGAGCAAGAAAGAGAGCAATCACGAGAGGAAATGAAGGAAGAGATTAGGGAGCTATAAGAGCAAATGGCTAAAGTCCTCGAACTCCTCGCCGCAAGTAAGGGAAAGGCCTATTTTGAAAATCCGCAAGGGGCTCAATCATCACAAAATCAACTGCCAAACGATACTCCACTTTACCCTCCTAGGTTCACTCCAACCTATCAACGTCATCAGGTTGACCAGTTTCAGCATGCTTCACCACCAATAAATATCCAGCATCATCCATTTCCAAATGTCCAGGAAACAATGCAGACAGGGAAAACTGGGTACAACGCATCTGCGATGGCATGTGGTCACAACCAAGTTTTCACTTCACAAGGTGAACTCGTTAATGAGCCAATCATCATAACCGATGTTGATGACCTAAAGATGCAGAAGCCTATTACCAAGCCAAGTGACGACCCACGATCAAAAGATAAATTGGACTTTCTGGAGGAGAGATTACGTGCTATTGAAGGATCTGATTTATACGGTACCATTGATGCCACCCAATTATGTTTGGTCCCTGATGTGAACATCCCACATAAATTCAAACTACCTGAGTTTGAAAAATATGATGGTAGTATGTGCCCCAGAAGTCACCTTATTATGTACTGCAGAAAAATGGCTGCTTGCGCAAATGATGCTAAGTTGCTGATTCATTTCTTTCAAGATAGCCTGATGGGGGCCGCATCTTGTTGGTATATCCAATTGGATAACCAACATATTCAGAGGTGGAAAGATCTAGCAGATGCTTTTTTAAGACAATATAAGTACAACATAGACATAGCCCCTGATCGTTTGGACTTACAAAGGATGGAGAAAAAGCCTACAGAAGGCTTTAAAGAATATGCACAAAGGTGGAGGGAATTAGCTGCTCAGGTACACCCCCCATTGTCAGACAAGGAGATGGCTGAAATGTTTATTAACACCTTGAGACCTCCATTCTATGATAGGATGATTGGAAACGCTTCAAACAACTTCTCTAACATCATAGTGATCGGTGAAAGGATTGAGTATGAGATAAAGAATGAAAGAATTTTGGAAATCATATCAGATACATCGTCAGTAAAAAAGGGGCCTCCATTGAAGCGAAAAGAAGGGGATGTGCAGATGATCAATTCCAGGTACCCATCACAAGATGTGAACCCGAGATCAGGATTTTCAAAGTATGGGGAAGGACCCAAGTCTATGACATCATATGTGGCTAATACCTCGCAAATTTTGTACAATTATTACTCTCAACAATCAACATTTCAAAACAACCCAAGACCCTGTTTCTGACCACCGACTCACCAGCAAAATGTTGGTCAGGCTGATCAGCCTCTGAGGGGAAATAGAAATACTCAATTTTTTATCCAATATGATCCAATCCCCATGTCATATACAACTCTTACCTCAATTGATACAGAATAATCAATTGGTGCCAATTCCTTATGAACCTCTACAACCACCATACCCAAGGTGGAATGATCTGACTGCTCACTGTGAATATCATGCTGGGGCAGTGGGACATTCGACTGAGAATTGCACGGCGTTAAAAGGTAGAGTACATGCACTGATCAAGGCTGGATGGTTGAATTTCAAAAAAGCTAATGGGAATCCAGATATCAATTCCAACCCTCTACCAAATCATGGGAATCCTGCCGTAAATGCAATTGAGGAATATTTTTCATATGGAAAGAGGGACGTGGAATATGTGAGCACGTCAATGGAAACACTTTTCCATCTTCTTTCTAGAGCAGGGTACACCTACCCAACACGCTCATAGGATGAGGGCGTTTCTAGGAAGCCTATGCATGACTTTGATTGTTTGTTTCATAAGAAGGTGACGGGGCATACAATTGAGGAATATGCTGATTTTAAAAAGGAAGTGCAAAAGTTGTTGGATGCAAAGATACTTACAATAAGTCAGAAAGGAGAAAGGGAACACCAAGAAGATGACTCTTTAGTCCTCATGATAACTAAAGAATCATCTGAAGTTAATGTTGAAATGTCGTCCTATATCCCAAAACCTCTCACAATACATTACGAGGAAAAGTCAACTCACACCACTACGTCTTATGCTCTGATGCCTATCACCATTCAAAAACTGGGTGCGTTCGCTTACAAAGATTCAAGAGCAGTACCATGGACGTACATATATGAGGTTATTACAAGCGGTAACGACAAAACTCAAGAGCTAAATCCGTCTGACCTCGATCTCCTCATAACTAATATTTCAGGAGTAGGTGGGATGACGAAGAGTGGCAGATGCTACACGCCAGAAGTTTTGAAAATGGATAAAAGCGATGAGTTTGAAAGGCAAAGGAAATGGAAGGCCAAAGAAGGCGACAATGGTCATGAATTCCAAGGAGAAATGCATGGCGGCCAAGTGATAGGCCCAGATATAATAAGAGGTACGGAGAAAGAAAGAGCAGTGTATGAAAAAGAAGTATGTGAATTTTTTAAGCTCATCAAGCGAAGCGAGTATAAGGTGATAGAATAACTTAATCGCTTACCTGCTCACATATCTTTACTTTCACTCTTTCTGAATTTTGAACCACATCGCCAAGCATTATTGAAGGTTTTGAATCAAGCATATGTGTGTCATGACATTACGGTGGAGAAGTTGAGTGGAATTGTGAGAAATATTACCGCACCAAATTTTATCAATTTCACAGATGATGAAATCCGGGCCGATGGTACTGGGCACACCAGAGCTTTACATATATCCATAAAATGTAAGGATTATGTTGTTGCAAAAGTATTGATTGATAACGACTCATCTCTAAATATAATGCCAAGATCTACACTAGCAAAGCTCCCAGTGGACGTGACACATATGCGGCCGAGCATGATGATAGTAAGAGCATTCGACGGTACTCGAAGAGAAGTAATCAGAGACATAGAGATACCTATTCGAATCGGACCATGCATATTCAATATTGTTTTCCAAGTGATGGACATAAATCCAGCGTACAGTTTTCTTTTGGGTCGACCATGGATTCACTCTGCTGGGGCGGTACCGTCTTCCTTACATCAGAAGCTGAAATTCATAATGGATCATAAATTCATTTGTATATATGGGGAAGAAGATTTATTGGTATCCAAGCCAGCCACCATGCCATATATCGAGGCGGCAGAGGAAGCATTGGAGTGCTCATTTCGATCATTTGAGATTGTGAACACCGCGTTTGTTTGGGGCAATTCTCATATCTCCCGAGAAAAAGTTGTTTCCATTCACGGCAAAACTATGCTTTGACTGCACAAACAATGTGGCAGAATATGAGGCATGTTCCATGGGAATTCAAGCAGCTTATGATATGAAGATAAAGAAGCTTCGAGTTTACGGAGATTCGTTATTGGTGATATGACAACTAAACGGGGAATGAGAAGCTAGAGACTCCAAGTTGGTACCTTACAACAAACATGTAACTAAGTTAAGCCGAACTTTTGAAGTGATCTCATTTGACCATATACCTAGAGAGAATAATCAAATTGCAGATGCACTGGCAACTCTAGCTTCCATGTTCACCGCAGACTTTAAGGAAGAAGTGCAACCCATAAAAATTGAGAAGCGAGATTTTCCTGCTCACTGTATGAGTATTGAAGAAGAGCCAGACACGAGACCGTGGTATTACGACATCCAGAAGTATATAAAGAGTGGAGAATATCCATCCAAAGCTTCTGAGAATGATAAACGCACTATTAGAAGATTGTCCATGAGTTTCTTTTTGAATGGTGAAATACTCTACAAAAAAAACTATGATATGGTGCTCTTAAGATGTGTTGATGCAAGGGAAGCGAATCAAATCATAGATGAAGTTCACGAAGGAATTTGTGGAGTTCATGCTAATGAACATATGATGTCTAAACAAATCTTGAGAGCAGGATATTATTGGTTAACTCTAGAATCTGACTGCATCAAGTACGCTAAGAAATATCATAAATGTCAAATTTATGCGGATAAAATTCACGTAACCGCATCCCCTTTACATGTAATGGCCGTGCCTTGGCCGTTCTCTATGTGGGGCATAGACGTCATTGGTCCCATCACACCCAAAGCCTCTAACAGGCATCGTTTCATTTTGGTATCTATAGATTATTTTACCAAATGGGTGGAGGCAAGTTCTTATTCGAGTGTAACCAGAAGTGCGGTTGTTAAGTTTATTAAAAAGGAGATAATTTGTCGATATGGTCTACTTGGAAGGATCATCACAGATAATGGGATAAATTTAAATAACAAGATGATGAAAGAATTATGTGAGCAATTCAAAATTAAGCATCATAATTCATCTCTTTATCGTCCGAAAATGAACGGAGCAGTGGAAGCAGCCAATAAGAACATAAAAAGGATAATAGAGAAGATGATGGAGGTTTATAAAGATTGGTATGAGATGCTCCCGTTTGCACTGCATGGGTACCACACATCAGTCCGAACATCAACTGGGGCAACGCCATTCTCTTTGGTATATGGCATGGAAGCGATCCTTCCAATTGAGGTGGAAATTCCCTCCCTCAGAGTCTTGATGAAGGAGAAATTAGAAGAAGCAGAGTGGGTACAGACACGATATGAGTAATTGAATTTCATCAAGGAAAAAAGATTGACTGCATTATGTAGAGGGCAATTATATCAAAGAAAAATGATGCACGCATATGACAAAAATTGCGTTCCTGATGTTTCCGAGAAGGAGACTTGGTGTTAAAAAAATATACTCCCATATCAAAAGGATCATCGGGAGAAGTGGACCCCAAATTATGAAGGACCTTTCATTGTCAAGAAGGTTTTCTCGGGAGGAGCTCTCATGCTAACAAACATGGATGGAGATGATTTACTGCACACGGTTAATTCTGATGCAGTCAAGAAGTACTTTGTTTGACCGCTCTAAGTATGAGAAAAATGAAAATAAAAAAAATGTTAAAAAAAATAAAGCTGTCTCGGATATTGGAGAAATTCTTCTTACATTTTTTTTTTCCAAACCATCGTTTGTAAACATTGTTCATCATCAATGAAGAGCCTTTTTTTTTCTTTCCCAGTTGACAAATACATATACTTCATCTTCTCCTTAATTCCATTATTTCTTATTTCTCTCAGTTCTAAGATATCATTAATTACTCTTGAAATAACTTAGAAGCATAAACTTGGTTAGGTGAAAGCTAATTGAAAAAAATTGAAACTAAGAAAGGTGATTTGATTGCAAAGTAAAATTTAAAAAGTCATCACGAGAAAGGTCAAGATGCGCATGACAAAAGCTAAAGCGCAATTGGAGGATTACCCAATTAGAAGTACAGAAGAGAAGTAGAGAAATTATTCACCACAGACATGGAGCCAAATACTGGGGCATAAACTAATAAATAAGGATGTATAATTTTCCTACAAGTATGCTCGATACTTCATTGTGAGTCAATGATCCTAGACCAAGTGATTGTTCTAAAGGGTGTTGGATATGGCTAAAAATCATCATATAATTTTCTTATAAAGGTTCACAATCATGCATAGCATGCATGCATTCAAAATCATTATTTTACATTTATGTTCAAGAATTACAATGCATAGACATGCACCGCATTAGTTGTTCTAACAAATTCAGGTGCTTGAATCACTTAATGATATTCTTTCAAAATTCACACATGATTTTCCAACATTTAAAGCATGCATTAGTCTAGCTTTTGTTGTCATGAGACTTGCATAAGTCAACTTCAATATAAGTTAATAGGGTTAAATCGAATAGAGTCGAGGTCGAAGCCCGGTATCAGCACCTGGTCTATTTCTGTTTCAAATATCTTCGGTTAAATCGAACCCGACTTGGTCGCGGTCGAAGCCCATTATCAGCACCTGGTCCATTTCAATTAATATGGTTAAATCGAACCCGCATTGAGTTGAGGTCGAAGCCCGGTGTCAGTGACTGGTCCATTTAAATTAATATAGTTAAATCAAACCCGAATTTAGTCAAGGTCGAAGCCTGCATCCATCCAGGTCCGTTTTCCCTTTCAAATATCTTCGGTAAAATCAAACCCGACTTGGTCACGGTCGAAGCCCGATGTCGGCATCGGGTCCATTTTTGTTTCAAATATCTACGGTTAAATCGAATCCGTACTAAGTTGAGGTTCAAGCCTGCATCCATCCAGATTCATTTTCCTTTCAAAATATCTTCAGTTAAATCGAACCCGACTTGGTCGCGGTCGAAGCTAGGTGTCAGCGCCTGGTCCATTTCAATATCTACGATTAATCGAACCCACACTGAGTCAAGGTCGAAGCCTGTATCCATCCAGGTCCGTTTTTTTTCAAATATCTCAGTTAAATCGAACCCACATTGAGTGAGGTCGAATCTTGTGTCCATCCAAGTCCATTTCGCTCCCATTCTATCTCATAGAGCCTTATTTAGTTGAGGTTTTTATTCCCTATTTCATATATTATTTTCTTGTACCGATCAAAATACTTTTCTACACCTTTGTACACTTTCTGAGATCAGAAGCGTGCTCAAAGGGGGCTGCTGTAGATACTGTATTTTATCCGATCTAATACATTAAATATACATACTTTGTATTTTGACTCATATAATAATCCAAGACTATATGTATAATTTAAAAACTAATCCAATACTAAAATAAGAAAAGTGGTACAAGGACTAAAAAGTAAAAATTAAAAAAAAAAGATTAAAAGTAAAAAAGACAAACCCTAATTTTGCCTATAAATTGAGATGGGGTCTTCACTTGAGAGGGGGTCTCTTTGGAGTGGAGAAAAGGAAGCCATATTTTTAGAGTGAGAGAGGGGTCGGAGTGAGAAAAAGAGGTGATTTTAGAGAGAAGAAGAGGTTCTACACTTCTATTATTTTCATCTTCTTCCATCCTTTTTCTTAAGGTAGCTTAAAAGTTTTGTACATTTGCTCATAACATATTTTGTTCATCTCTCTTTTTCATATTCATGTAGTTGATATCTTTTGTATTTTTTTTTCTTTTCACACATAAGTTGATTGTTCATTTTTTATCATTTCTCCTACTTTAAATCTTAACCCTTTAATTTCATGCATTGATGATTTCTTTACAAGTTGGATAATGAGATGTCATTATCATCAACTCAATTAATGAGGATGATGATAAAGCTTTTAAAGGGTGGAAAAATTAACCCAATGTGAATCAACTCTTTAATGGGTTGAAAGTGTACATTTGATACAAAGATCCCCTAGGATAATTTTTCACACATAACAATGCATAAAATAGAGAGTAAAACCTCTATAAAAGATTATGCAAATATCTAAGTTTTGAAATTTTCAATTTCCCTACAAGTTTTTTTTCTTTTTAAATATTATGTTCATCATTTTTGTGACATTTTTTTGAACTAATTATCATCCATGATCACCCCCTTTGTTATTTGATTAGCAATAACTAATGAGGGAAGGAAGGAAAAATGATAATTAGTAGACTAGGTAGTCAAAATAAAAATAGACATATTTATTTTAAAAAAATCTATTATTTTTCGTCACTTTTCTTTCAATTTTTTATCATTTATTTATTTAATATTATTATTATTATTACTATTATTATTATATCATAATATATTATATTAAAAAAAATATATCCGTTGCATTGCAACAAAGGAGACTTTCCTCTGTTGCACACAATTGCAATAGAGGAAAGTCTTCCTCTGTTGCAGCTGCAATTACTGTGACTTTTGCATATATATATATATATTGTTTTTTGTTTTTTTTTATTTTAAATTTCTTTTTATTTATTTTTCTTTCATTTACTACATAGTTTTGTTTTTTACATTATGCTTGTATGAATTTTTTTATGCATGTTTTATGTAATCTCAACATTTTATGTTTTCTATAATTTGACATCCTATAACTTTATCTCTATTCTTTTACTTCCATTTTGTTGTAATTATTAACATTTATTTTCTTTACATGTCTATTTATTTAGCATTCTTATATCGTCATGCTTATAATGTGATTATTGTATTATTCCCTCATTATTAGAGTCAATGTTCATGTATGTGTGGATTATAATTTTTACAATTAGATTTAAATTTTGTTACTTCCATTGTTTAATTTTCACTAAACAAAAGCCGACGATGGACTTTGAGATTTATGGGATACCAAATTTCTCGAATTACTGAGGTGAGGAGTTATTCTTGGGATACCGAGAATAACTCTAATAATGCTTTGATTTAAAAATATATAAGAACACAAAAAAATAATTTTTCAATGGTCTTTGAACCACCCATTAAAAGTAATTTATTTTGTTCATTTTTATGATACAAAATGCATCAAATGGGACATTCAAAAATGAATCTCTTTAACATTTGCCTTAAAATAAAAAATTGGATAGCATTTGATTAAATTTGGTAACCATTTTATACTGGGTGTTGTGGGGTGCTAATACATTCCCCACACACAAACGACTCCCGAATCAACTTTGAGTTTTCGTAGACCAAAATTTTTATATTAAAATTGGGTGACCAATCACACCCTAAAATGATTGGTGACGACTCCAAATTTCTTTTTTCCTTCAAAAAATGATTTTTTTAATCGCCGCTCCGCGTCGCGCGCATGTTGTGACACCACCTATTGGACATCATAAGTCATAGATTACCATTTTGCCCTTCTAGTCTCTAGATAATAGCCAAAGAATATGCATGGCTTAAACCTTGAGTGTAACTTTCCAGTCTTGAGTCTAAGAACGCGAGCTGGACACCCCAATATACAGAAATGACGCAAACTAGGTTTGGAGCCATTCCATAACTCTAAAGGAGCCTTGTTACAGACTTAGAGGGCATTATATTTAAAATGTAAGTTGTCGTGGGTAGTGTATATCTCCAAAATGTAAGTGACAATGATGAGTAGCTTAACATCGACTTAACCATATCTAATCAGGTTCGGTTTCTCCTCTCTGCAACATCATTTTGCTGTGGTGTTCCATGTGTTGTAAGTTGGGATGTGATTCCACACTTCAGCAAATAATCATTGAATTCTAAATCCAAGTATTTACCACATTGATCGGATTGAAGGGTTTTCAATGATTTACCTAATTACTTTTCAGCTACAGCCTTGAAGTCTTTAGACTATCCAAAAGTTTCAGCCTTTCGATGCATTAGGTAACTATAACCATATCTTGAGTAGTCGTCAATGAAAGTGACAAAATACTCAAAACCACCTCTAGCTTGTTCATTGATCGGTTCACAGACATCACTATGTACTAACTCAAGCGGTTCTCTCTGACCATTTCCTGTGAAATGTCTCTTGGTCATTTTACCCTCTAGATATGATTCATAAACAGGAAGATTTTTAACTTTTAGCTCTCTCAAAGCACCATTCTTTCTTCACATGTTTAACCTATCTAGTTAATATGTCTCAACCTAAGATGCCATAAATATGTGTTATCATCATAAACTCTTTGTCGTTTGATATTTTTACATTTTGCTACTTTAAATAATTCAAAATTATTTAACGCGTGTTCGGTTAGTTTAAGCATATACAATCCATTTATAATTTTAGCAAGACATATATTGAATCCATTCTTAGAAATAATGAACTCTTTATTATTGAAAGAAACTTCAAATAACTGTTCTTGCAAAAATGAAAAAGAAATCAAATTCCTAAAAAAATCATAAATATAATAAACATTGTTCAAAACTAAGTAATTATATCCAAAAAGTAAACGAACTGTCCCTAATGTTTTAGCTGACATGAGTGCACCACTGCCAACTCTCAAAATGACCTCGCCATCAGCCAGCTCCCTTAACGAATCAAGCATCTGCAAAGAAGAACAACATGGTTAGTGGCTCCTGAATTAAGTATCTAAGATGACAAATTATATTCCACTAAACAAGCTTCAAGTACAAGTAAATCATATTTACATTTATTTTTTAGCTAAGAGAGATATTTGTTACAATTTCTCTTTCAATGACCTTCAACTCCACAATGGAAACACTTTCCTTTGGGCTTGCTGTCTTTCTTGTTCTTCTTGGCTTTCGGTGATATCTTGGCTTTATTTGCTCTTTTGTTCTTTCTCTTGTCATTACCATTGTTCTTCTTCATTTTCTTGTTCTTAACAATATTGGAAGAAGGCTTTTGCTCGACAACATTTGTCTCGCCCTCTTTGGTCGTTCTAAGGTTGAGTGACTCAAAAGTCTGCACTTCATTCAGCAATTGTGGCATGTTGAATTGCTACTTATTCATAACATAGTTGGTCGTGAACACAGAAAAAACTGGTGTGAGCGACTTTAGTATGATGTTGACTTGAGTCCTTTCATCAATGGTCGCCCCATGTACTTCTGCCTCGTGCATTATGTTGATAATATTCGAAACATGTTCTAAAAAAGAAGTACCCTTCCTCATCTTAGTTTTCACATAGCTCCTAATGGCCTCATGATGACTTTGATCGGACTGCTGCCCAAACATTGCCTGTAAAGATTTCATAATCTCATAAGCAATCTCTATGCTTTCATGCTTGGTTCAGAACATCATTCATGCTCACAAGCATGTAGCACTTCATCTTGTTTTTTATATGATCCAAGCATCATATTTGTCCCTAACATTCTTAGGGACATTAGCAGTGGGATCCTCGGGACATTCCTTAATAAGAACGAACTTATGGTTCTCACAAATCAGCATTAAGTTCATATTTGATTTTCAACGTACGAAATTATCACCATTCAATTTCTCAAGAGCGAGTAAAACAATAATAGGGTTACTCGTGGTAGACATAATATTGATAATTGAAATTTAAAACATACATGATTCAATATAATTGATAAATATCTAGAATTTGAAAAATAAACGTGATGTATGAATGCAATCATAATAAACACATAAATTTAGCATTTACCAATCATGATAAAATAACCTAAACAATTAATATGCCGCTTTAGGGTCGGTCAGATTAACCTCACACTGTCTATGAGACATTCTCATCCTTATTAATTAAAACTTAAAATATCTCATATTTTCTTTTTTAACAATAAGGTATCGCTTGTTCGGTCAAGTCGTAACTATCCACATGAAAGCTTAATTTTGACTTTGTGAGTTTAACCTATCATTTCAGATTTCATAACTTCATTTAGAATATGCCGCCTTAGGGTCGGCCAAAACTAAACTACATCACTTCCTCCTATCTTCTTAAGAAGTCCAACCTTCATATTGGTACAGCTCGAAACCTTCTTTAGGGGGATAAAAATAAAGCCATCTTGAGGCCCTCACTGCACCTCACAGTGTTGTACTAATGATGGAGACCATAGATTACATTGACATGTTAACTTTCTCTCACTCACTATTTTAGGATAATGTGTTTCTATTTTAACTAATCGATTAATTCTAAATTAATTACTAGTTAAAATAATAATCCTATAAATATTAAATTATTAATTAATCCAATCTCATTGGTCTAAGTTCATTTAACTTTCTGAAGTGCCTAAATTATAATTAGGAGAACTTAGATTAACTAATTAATTATATTCATCAAACTTTAATAAAACTCGTTTACTAAAGTCGGTTAACCTAAAAGTTACATAGCCTTTAATATGGTGTGACTACAAAGTTTTAACTAGTTAAAACCTAGCAGTTTACATGTAATTGATTTCATAAAGCAATACATATAAACATATTAAGACAATCCTAATAAATCATATTTCTACAGATGAGATGTATGATTAAATAAAATTGTGCGAGATTTTCATGTATGGCATGTGATCGACTAATGCATGGACATGTTATCAAAGATAACAATTAAACAATTAAATAAAATATGGACCGAGTGACTATTGTGTATTTTTAAATTACAATCCTTGAAATAAAGAAATAAAATTATAAAGCGGAGTTCAATAATACATATTTCCTAAATATTATCTTCTCCTCCTGATATTCATCTTCATAATCTTCAAGTTTTGAACAAAACTCTTTTTAAATAGAAAAACTATATTTCTTAATTAAAATAATTTCTATATTATCCCTTTTAATATAGTTGACTTTGACTTAGTCAAATAAATACTTTATTTGATCTGGTCAAACTTGGGTCAAACCCGATCAACCTATTAATTTTTATTTTTTCATAAAATTAAAAATTAAAAATTATTTTTAAAATTACATTAATTTCAAAATTTAAAGGGATAACTAAAAGAGTTTGGGTTTTAATGAAATACTTATATGATAGAGTTGGTTGCATGATTTGTTAGAAACTTTTCAAAAATGTGATAACAGTTGTCACCAACGATAAGACTCTTCGATCGTCGCCCATCACCACCGCCGATAGCCACCTTCCATGCTGGACAACCACTGTTAACCGCGGCACTATTCACCTCAACCGGAACAGTAAATTTCTGGCATGAACAGTGTATTCGCGAATGGACACTACAGTGGTGCCATGAGACACCGTACTGGCTCGTGCGTTCTTCGTCTTTTCACGTTCGAAATAATTACAATAATATTACAATAAAATTACAAAAATTCCTACGCCTCAATTCGGCTTACACAAACTAGGAAGAATTAAAATAAAGTATAACCGAGTAATCATCATACAATTAACAATCCATTATTTTTCATACAATAAAAAAATATAACCATCCATCATATTACATATCTCATATTATATGAATAATGCAAGAAAAACCACATAACAATAAATATATAAAGAACGCTCTGATACGACTTGCTAGACGGCGGAAGTGTGGAGACGCGTGACCTTTAAAAAAACTTTTACTAAAAATCAACTCTTTTAATAAAAATAAAACGTGTGCAATGCCACGATAACCAAATAAAAACTTTTATTGAAAACTCTTTTTCAGTCAGTCATGATCCATTATATATTTATAGGTTAAATCTATACCATATAAGGTTAGGAATCATATACCTCTTGTAGCCTATATCAAGTGTCCTTGCAAAAACTGGTCGATCCTCTGCTATCACAAAATCGTTTCAATAATCAGTAGACTCTGAGATTCACACCAAAATCTTCCAAATCAATCCTCAACGCACTAGAAAGTGTGTGGGCACGTAGAATAGTACTAAGAATGACTTTAGTGAGACGATTCTCTAAAAAAACGTGATGATTATTCTTTTAATGATTTGTTACCGTTTAATCATAGAAGAAAATCTCTTTGACACCAATCGTGTTCTCAATTCAACTCCTGATTGACGAACTGATGATCTGACCAACTGATTCTCTCTTTTCTTTCAATCACCAAGGCCATTAGAATAATATCTGTATATATTCTAGATAATGACGTGCCAGATTTTTAGGGATAAACTGAAATAATATTTAATTATAAAATTACCAATTGTAGTAGGACTCACTGCAATTGTACACAACTGTAGTCCCACATAGCACTGCAGTGTGTCGTGAGCCAGTACAGTGTCTCACAGTACCATGGTAGTGCCACATGACACTACAGTAGTCCATGTTAATTTCTGATACCCTATCACTGATTGACACGTGGTAATCATTACGAATTAAATATTTATTTTAATTAGATAAACATTTAGATATCAGTTAATTAAAAATTAACAAATCTGATTATCTCTATCAACTAACTTATCTGTTATTTATTTTCACAAATAACAGATTTAGTTGATTTAAATTATTATCTAATAATAATTTAATTATATAATTTTACAAATTATATATTCTGTCTCACTTTCGATAATAAAAAAGTCGATAATTATATATATATATATAATTTCTAAAAAATATATTTAAATATATAAATAATTAAATTAATTAAATTTTTTTTAATTAATCACACATAATTATCTCCTAATTATATACTTACCCCACAATAATTTTTTTACAAGTCAGTCATTTTCTCATATCCTGAAATATTCACACCCTAAACAACGTGATATAGAGGTGACTTGGAGACCATGGACCTATAATCTTAAACTTCAATAAATCAGATTATTAATTAAATTCTTTAATTAAATAATCCTATATATTAATTCCATTATTACTCCACTATAAATATGAAATTGCACTCTTAGAGATTATAGAATGTATTTACACAGTATTCTCATATAGTCCACTGACATAATCATTTCATATAGTTCTGCCCTCCAATTATTGGTTCGTAAAATATAAGTGGTCAACATTATCATTTTACCCTTCTAATTACCTTTTGATCCTTAAGTACCATTAATCCACTAGTGAATGGCTAATTTATATTCTTATTATAAATTTGAGCTCAATAACCATTCAATTCCAGAATTAACACTTAAGAAAACCAATATATGATCCGTTAAGAAAGTTTAGATTCCAAATCTTGTAAGATCATGTCCCCAGCCATCCACATCTCTAAATCTCTAAAATAAAAGTCACTAGTCTGATTAACAAACAGATCTTAACGAGTAAATCAAAAGACCAATAGACATGCATAGGAGTTCATGACTATTCAGGATTCAGACTGATGTACATATGATCATTGAATTGATGTGTATTAAATTTTTATGATAAATGACACGTTAATAAATATATTAATTCACATCGGTTGATATAATCTTATTTTATAAAGTACATTTCACTAAGATGTCTATCCACATCAATGATCTGAATCTAGATCACAGGCATTCATAATGTTTAGTGAATCATACTAGCAACCATTCATTAAAGATTATATACTTTAATATGTTGCTGACAATTTTATTCATTATCTATGATCTTAATCCTCTCGTACTAATACAAGATTATAGTCTCATTAATGAATATAGAATTTTCAGATATTTATATAAATTATTCAACAATAATTATAAGAAAAATATAATTCTCTTTAAATTTCATATCAAAATGTCAATACACATGCTTTGATGACATAACCCCCAATACTATATTGACCAGCAGTGCCAAAGTCATCCATCAAAATGGTAGAAACATCAAGTGTACTAAATTATTTGACTTATCAGCAAGTAGAAAACCCTCAATGAGTTACAAAATATATGCTCGTGCATAGCATTGCACACTAAGTTCGTCAGCATCATCATGTAAAGGAGGAAATTATGACGCCAACCATGATAATTTCAATCATGATCTAGATAGTTGGTGATTATTAGGTCTAACACCTAGCAAATTCTCACATATTTAACCCCAGTCTGCAATCGAAGGACCTGATACATCCATTTTGTCAACTGGGAGTTCCAATTGTATCGCTACATCCTGGAGAGTAATTGTGCATTCACCTAGAACAAGGTGGAATGTATGAGTCTCCATGAATGTTGTGATCAAATGCCAGTCTAACGAGATAAATCACAATCTAGCAACTCTATAGAATCCAGACTGTTGCAAATATGGAATGATGTGTCTGTGTAGTCTCATAGTCCGTTGCACCATAGCTTCTCGACGACGATAACGTAAAGCTTCAGAGTCCTCAGATTCCTAAATAGATTGTGACTGATGATCACCTTGTATATATAACAATGATCTGCCTGATGGTCCAGGCTCTATGTTGTCAAATCATATGTAAGAAGGAGGGAGGATAGCATTCACTGAAGAGATAGTGTTGGATGACAAAAGAGGTCTGACGTGACTAGTCGCAGACCTCTTGACATAAGGAGGTCTACGCCTAAAAAAAAGAGGTATGAGGACCTCGTGAACGAGGCCTGTCAGACCTCGTATCTTCAAAACACGGAGTCTATTTCATTAACCTCGTGTTTTGAAAACACGAGGTTAATCAAATAAGGCCCCACTAATATCGCCGTTTGAAAACTTGGGTTTTCAACACCCGACTTCTGAGTTCTCTCCACGTAGACTAGCCTGTCCACGTTGGCATGTGAGTGAGGACCATAAAGAGGTGATTTCGCTTAAATGGCCATTTTTTGCATGATTTTCTTAAATACTTTGAAAAGAATCTCATTTTTAATAATTTATTATTAAAATAATTTTGAAAATAAAAAAAATCCCCCGACAGGCTTATAGCCCCATGGGTCATAAAAATTTATTAATTTTAGACACATTTTTCCCTACATCGGATAGATATAAGGATAGTTGACAACGGAACAATAAATTAATTAATGGGTTATTAATATATTAATATATTATTATCATTATATATAATAAATGATCCTTAAATTACGTTGAGATTTAATTAAACAATTTTTTAAAGTAAGTAATTTAATGCAATATATTTTTACTTTGCAAATACTGTGAAAAATATTATATGACATCTTATTTGAAATAGATTAAAAATTATTGAAAACTTCATAGACATATATATGTCAAATCTTAATATAAAAGTATATGTACATAAAAGCATCTTATTTGAAATAGATTAAAAATTATTAAGCAACATATTAAGATACCGTAAGTCTAAATTAAAAAAAAACAATAAAACTAAGTTAAATGAAAAATTGAAAATAGACCACTAGCTAAATATAAAACTTAAAAGAACTCATGAAGAGTTTTTTATTTCCTCTTCATATTCTCTTCATAACTTAATCATCATTTAAACTTAATTAAATAGCCTAAATAAGTCCTTTCATATTCATATTCTCTCTCATTATTTTCGATCTCTTACCTCTCGCATTAATTAGAAATTGTTTAAATTTAATTGTTTGGAATACTTCCAATTTCATAACTTTTGGCAAATTTAAAAAAAGGAATAGATGATTTTTAGCCGAATTATGTAGAAGCTTAATATAAAAATATTATTTTTTCTAATTAGTGTATGTAACTGGATTGACATTATTTTAACATATTTACAAAAACCTGTTTTCATTTTATATTCTATATCTATATTTACTAATAGTTTTTATTTTATATGTAAATTTAACTAATACCTAATTATTTACTCATTAATAAACGGATGAAAACAAATGGTGTTAATTATATGGCTACCAATGAAAAGACTCCTAGTAAATTGGGTCGATTAATGATTAATGAAAAGACTACGCTATTGAATTAGCCGATTAGATTAGTGAAAGGAAAGAAAAATTAAGAGTAGTATAGAAGAGTCACCAAGGTGAAGATTTCATGTTATAAAAGAAATAGAGAAGGTTTCACATAGCCATCAATCTTCTCAAGCATATATATATACCACTTCTATATAATTTCTTTTGTAAGCCCGTTGTATTTATATTACTTTATTTTTTTTCATTTCATGTTCTATATTTCAATTGTTGTAGTCTCTTTTGATTTTGATTTATGTACTATTTATTTTCTTCCATGTTAAATTTGAATCATCTTCTAACTCCTCTATATTTTTGTTCTATTTGTTTTTGTAATAATTCTTCTTCTCATTTGATAAAAATAAATCTCTTTTGCATAATTATGTTCCCACCCCAAATTCTCCATCGTAATTTTTTAAACCTCAAAATTTTCTCTTTATCTTCCCTCCTAAACCTCATTACTATTTATGCACAAACTTTTAACTTTAGTTATTTTATTTTTAATGTTGATACAAGTTTTGTCTCTTCATATTCTTAAAGTTTTACACTGATTTTCATATTCCTTGTCCCATTGAGAAAGTGAAAATAATAATTGCAAATTTATCTTATTAATTATGCATGTTTAGTTTAATTTGATGTCGGTTACAATATTTTTCTACTTCTTGCAATTACTTTGTTTTTGTTTTCTAAACTTCTCATAATTAATACCTATAAAAGAATGACTCTCATTTGTAATTACTGGTCAATGCGTGTGTTGCACATGTAAATGATTATATTATGTTTTTAGATATAATTATTATTTATAGTAATGTTGTATTTATATGAGTTAAAAAGAAATATATTTAACATCATAATTATTTTGAATTTATGTGAGTAAGATCAAGAAAATACTATATTATTGTTATTTACTAAGATATTATTATTCAACCAAGTTATAGATAGCCATATATATGTTTTTTTTTAAAATAATATATAGTAGAAATGTTCTCTCAAAATTTAACGAACATACACGATCAGTTAGAGTTATGCGTTGTTGGAAATTACGTTCTTGCAATACGTGGCCAATTAAAATATGACATGTCACATTTTCCTTAACTTTTTTTATGCCGCGTCATTTCCCTTCACTTTTTACCCATTGAAAAATCATTTTTTTTTAATTTCATACAACTGTTGGCTTCCCAAACGCATCTTCTTCCCCAAAATGCCTTCGACGTGTTCTTGCTAAAGTTCTAGAATTTCGTAGTGGTTGAATATTTGCCTTCTGATTCTCTATGTTTGTGTTCGCCAAGGTTTCTTTCTGTTCGCGGAAATTTTTTTGGTACTTTTGAGGTATCGAATTTTTAATATTTTTTCATATCATTTGATGACACGTGTGCGCATTTTACAAATTTTAAAAATTTATTTATTCTCTCTCTTTAAAATCTGAATAAATATAATTTTTTTGAACACGTGATAATTAGTGATGTGAATGAGTACTGAATATTCATTATTCCAGGTGTACCGAATATACTTTCTTAGTCTATTTTTGAAAAAGGGAAGAGAACAAAATCCGGAAAAAGTACTTTTTCTTATTGATATATACAGAGTACAAGCGTTCTCATATATATATATATATAACTAAAGGTTAAAGAAAGTAAGAATGGAAATAATCTCTATACTAAAATGAAGGAGATTTACAATAAAGATAATTGATACCCAATAAAGAAAGTTGGATATCAACCAAAAATAATGTACCAAAATTGCTTGATTATAGAGAATTTCCTAATTTCAACACTCCCCTCAAGTTGGAGCATGTATGTTCAAGATGCCCAATAAATGAGAATGAAGTATAGCCTTTCCAAGCGGCTTAGTAAACATATCCGCAACTTTAGTGTTTGATGGAGTAAAAGCAGTAGAAATTTGTCCTGGTTGAATTTTTCCTCTTACCACATGGCGATTCATTTCAATGTGTTTTGTTCGTTCATGAAAAACTGGATTTGCCGCATTAAGTAGTGTCGCTTAATTGTCATAATACAACTTAGCAAACATTAACTTATAAATCTTGTAAGACATATTTCAACCAAGTAAATTCACAAGTGATTGCTGCCATTGCCCTATATTCCACTTCCACTAAAGAATGAGAGACAGTTGATTGTTTCTTGGTCTTCCAAGAGATGAGAGAAGTTCTAAGAAAAATACAATATCCAAAATTGATCTTCTTGTAGTAGGGCATCCTCCCCAATCTGCATAATAGAACCCAATTAAGTTCAGTCTGTTTTGTGTTCAGAAAAATAGGCCTTTGTCCAGGTGTGCCTTTCAAATATCGTAGAACCCAAATTGCTACATCTAAGTGTGGTTTGCAAGGCTCATGCATAAATTAGCTGAGAAGGTGCACCGAGTAAGTGATATCGAGCCTCATGATTGTAAGATAAATAAGCCGCCCAACAAGTCTTTTGTATTGTGACGGATTTTAAAGAAGTTCTCCATTTGATGGAGTGAGCTTTAAATTTTGTTCCATAGGGAGCTTGGCTAGAGCCGCTCCAAGCAGACCCATATCATCAAGGACATTCAATGTATACTTTCTTTGTGAAATAGAAATCCCTTCTTTAGAATGAGCCAATTCTATCCCTAAGAAGTATTTTAATTTTCCAAGATCCTTGATGCGAAATTGTTCATGCATGAACCTTTTGAGAGCTGCTATTGCAGCGACATCATTTCCTATGATTATCATGTTGTCTACATAGATTAGTACTGCAATGAATGATTCTCCACGTACTTGGGTGAAAAGAGAATAATCTGCCATGGATTGTTAGCCTGCTGTCCAAATAGCCATAGAAAATTTTGAATACCAGTTACGAGAAGCTTGCTTTAACCCGTATAGTGATTTGTTCAATCGATAAACTAGATTCTCCCTCTGTCAAATGTAACCAGGAGGTGGGATCATGTATACTTCCTCGTTGAGATCACCATGTAGGAAAGCATTTTGAACATCAAGTTGGTGAAGTGATCGATTTCTCGCAGCAGCTATTGCAAGTAGACATCAAACAGTAACTATTTTAGTAACTGATGTAAAAGTCTCATTGTAATTTGTCCCCTCAACTTGTGTGTAACCTTTAGCAACAAGTCTGACTTTGAAACGTTTGATAGAACCATCCGACTTGTATTTGACCTCATAGACCCATTTAGATCCAATGGGTTTCTTTCCTTTGGGCAAAGAAGTGAGAGTCCATGTACCATTTTCTTCTAATGCGTTAATTTATATTTTCATGGCCTCTTGCCACTTTGGATCTTTCGCAGCCTGGGCAAATGTGTTAGGTTCAACAAAACTAGAGATGTTGGCAACAAAAGAGTAGTGTGAGAAGACGAGTTTTGTAGGAAACAAAAGGATATCGAGTACCTCTACTAGTTCTAGGCATTGAAGACGATTGTGAGCTTGGGGGCAACATCGTGGTCTGTGAGCAATGAAAGTCTCTTAGTAAGATAGATGGTTGATGAATGCAGTCTGATTGCCTTAGCATAAGTTGACTTAGCTGGTCATTTTGGTGTGAGATGGAGGGTGTGATTTCTTGAATGGGAATTTCATTGTTGTTTATTTGTGAATCTAAATGGGAGCTCTCCTTTCAAGATCATTGTCTTGATCGCATAATGGCATGGGCAAGACTTGCATTTCATTTTCTTGGGCTTCTTTCACAGTAGTAAAAAGGAAAAAAATTCTCATGAAAAATAACATCCCGACTTGTGAAAATTTGTTAAGTTTCCAAATCATAGACTTTGTAAGCGTTGTGACCCGAAGGATAACCCATGAATACACATTTGTGAGCACGTTGATTAAATCTATTTTTGATTTGAACATTTGTGTCAAAGCATAAACATCCAAACACACGTAAATGTGAATAAGTGGGTGGTCTATTATGAAGTATCTTGAATGATATTTTTCTTGAGACAAGGGGTGTAGGCAAGCGGTTAATAAGATAGACTACAGTAAGCACATTCTCCCCCTAAAAAGTCAACATAAGATGAGATTAAAATCTTAAGGCTCGTGCTAGGTTCATGATGTGGCAGAGTTTGCGTTCTAAATCATAGACTTTGTAAGCCTTTTGACCCGAAGGATAACCCATGAATACACATTTGCGAGCACATTGATCAAATTTATTTTTAATTTGAACATTTGTCAAAGCATAAACGTCCAAAAACATGTAAATGTGAATGAGTGGGTGGTCTATTATGAAGTATCTTGAATGGTATTTTTCTTGAGAGAAGGGGTGTAGGCAAGTGGTTAATAAGATAGACTATAGTAAGCACATTCTCCCCCTAAAAAGTCAACGGAAGATGAGATTAAAATCTTGAGGCTCATGCTAGGTTCATGATGTGGCAGAGTTTGCGTTCTAAATCATAGACTTTGTAAGCCTTTTGACCCGAAGGATAATCCATGAATACACATTTGCGAGCACATTGATCAAATTTATTTTTAATTTGAACATTTGACAAAGCATAAACATCCAAACACACGTAAATGTGAATAAATGGGTGGTCTATTATGAAGTATCTTGAATGGTATTTTTCTTGAGAGAAGGGGTGTTGGCAAGCGGTTAATAAGATAGACTACAGTAAGCACATTCTCCCCCTAAAAAGTCAACGGAAGATGAGATTAAAATCTTAAGGCTCGTGCTAGGTTCATGATGTGGCAGAGTTTGCGTTCTAAATCATAGACTTTGTAAAAATTTTGACCCGAAGGATAACCCATGAATACACATTTGTGAGCACGTTGATTAAATCTATTTTTGATTTGAACATTTGTGGCAAAGCATAAACATCCAAACACATGTAAATGTGAATAAGTGGGTGGTCTATTATGAAGTATCTTGGATGGTATTTTTCTTGAGAGAATGGGTGTAGGCAAGCGGTTAATAAGATAGACTACAGTAAGCACATTCTCCCCCTAAAAATTCAACGGAAGATGAGATTAAAATCTTAAGGCTCGTGCTAGGTTCATGATGTGGCAGAGTTTGCGTTCTAAATCATAGACTTTGTAAGCCTTTTGACCCGAAGGATAACCCATGAATACACATTTGCGAGCACATTGATCAAATTTATTTTTAATTTGAACATTTGTCAAAGCATAAACGTCCAAAAACATGTAAATGTGAATGAGTGGGTGGTCTATTATGAAGTATCTTGAATGGTATTTTTCTTGAGAGAAGGGGTGTAGGCAAGCGGTTAATAAGATAGACTACAGTAAGTACCCCCCAAAAAAGTCAACGGAAGATGAGATTGAAATCTTAAGCCCCGTGCTACGTTCATGATGTAACGGAGTTTGTGTTCTACAACACCATTTTATTGGGGTGTAGACACACAACTATGCTCAAATATAGTCCCATGATCTTTCAAATAATCTCGCATCGAATAAATTCACTTCCATTATCTTCTCGAACTCATTTAATCTTTCGATAAAACTGAGTTTTAACAAATGCAAAGAAGGATTTTAATAAATGTTGTGTTTCAGATTTAAAATGCTTGAGATATATCCATGTGTTCCTAGAAAAATCATCAACGATGGTTAGAAAAAATATTGAGCATCAGAATGAGAAGGGACACGAAAAGGTCCCTAAATATCACAATGAATTAATTCAAAAGTTTCATTACTTGAAATAGAACTTAAACCAAAATGTAGTCTAGTTCGTTTAGCCAAAGGGCAAATATCACAAACTTTATTAGAACAAATTGAAATTTCTGGAATTGAAACTGAAAGATGCTTCAAAGGATATATTGATGGGTGGCCAAGGCGTATATGCCAAATATCAGAATGTGAAGATGTATGGTTGGCTTTTGGAGTTTGTGGAATTGTTGGTGCTGATATATTTGTGAAGAAATAATATAGACCATTATGCTGCCTCCCTAAACCAATCATCCTCTTCGTTGCCAAGTCCTGTAAAATACATAAATCAGGAAAAAAGTGATTAAGCAATTCAAAGATTTAGCCATTTTACTTACTGATAATAAATTGACACAAAATGAAGGCACACAAAGGGCGCTAGGAAGGTTAATTTTCATGAGCAAGCTTAATTGAACCAATAGAAGTAATTTGTGCCTTTTCTCCATTGGATAATCTAACAGAAGAGTGTGAAGGGAGCTTTGTGTCATATAAAAAAAAGATGATGAAACAATATGATCAGTAGTACCACTATCTATAATCCATTTATTGGAAATTTTGAAGCTATGACATGAAAGACAAATAAGAACAGGCTGACCTATTGCATTTGCCTTTGCCTGAGAATTACCATTGTTTAAGAGGGTCAAGAGTTGTTGGTATTGATCATGGGTGAAACTTGGAGCTTCTATCTTAGAGTTATTAACCAATGACTCCACTTTGTTTACAGACTTCTCATAACCTTTGTGAAATTTGTGTCCTAGAGGAAAGCCATACAAATGGTAGCATCTATAAATGGTGTGATTATTCCCATTACAATGGTAGCAGTGCAATTTTCCCTTTACTTTGTTTGATGGGTTATTGTCAAAATTATTTTTTCGAGTAAGCACCACCATGACTTCTGTAGAGACAACTAAATCTTGTTGCTTTTCTTCTTGGAGAATCATTGAATAAACTTTTCCAACAACGGGAAGGGGTTGAATGTGAAGGATTTGTCCACGAATGGCGGAATATGAATCATTTAAACCCATAAAAAATTGCATTACCTTGCTTCATTGCTCACGTTCCTCAACTTTCTTAAAAGCACCACATGTACAAACTGGTTGATCATTGTAGGAGGAAAGTTCATCCCATAAACTTTTTAGTTTGGTGAAGTAAACAGCAACAGTTTTGGATCCTTGACTTTCTGAAGCGATATCCCTCTCAATCTGGAATATCCTAGGAGCACTATTTTGAGAAAATTGTTCTTCCAGATCAGCCCATACTTCAGCAGCGGATTCAGCATATATTACACTATTGGCAAGATCAGATTCGATAGAGTTATGGATCCAAGATAGTTCCATATCATTCCACCTCTTCCATAAAGGAAAATTTTCGTCAGTTAATGGCGGTCTCTTTATCAATCCGTCAACGAAACCTGTTTTGTTTTTTGCGCTAAGAGCTATGCTCATTGAACGACTCCAAGTGCCATAGTTGTCACCATTCAATGGCTTGGTAACCAAAGTAATTCTTGGATGATCCGAGTGGTGAAGGTGACGATGGTTTGAAGGTTGTTCAAGGACCTTGCCTTCATCAATTTTTGTTGAAGATGATTCAGTCATATTGACTTAAAAAAGAAAAATATTCTCAAGGAGCGTATTGCTCTGATACCATGAAAAAAGGAAGAGAATAAAATCTGAAAAAATACTTTTTCTTTTTGATATAAACAAAGCACAAGCGTTCTCATATATATATATACACTAAAGGTTGAAGAAAGTAAGAATGGAAACAATTTCTATACTAAAATTAAGGAGATTTACAATAAAGATAATTGATACCCAATAAAGAAAGTTGGATATCAACAAAAAATGTTGTACCAAAATTGCTTGATTATGAAGAATTTCCTAATTTCAACAGTTGTTGTTAGCGAAGGTTTCAAAGACAGCGAAACTTTCTCTTTCATGAAGCTTAAGGGTTGGTCTACCTTCTACCCAGCCAACAAGATGTATTTTTCACATCTTTCTCTATATTTTTTACTCTTAAAAAACTCAAAAAGGTTGTCTTTTTGTCGTGAGATTTTTCTTATATTAATCTTAGTCAATTTTAAAAAAAATCATAGAAATGATCACAAATATAAAAAAAACAACAAAAATAGTCTCTAAACATGATTTTTAAGAAAACATACTCTCACGTAGAGAGAGTGTGGCGCCCACACGCACCGATGCCCCGATTTCGTCAGTTTATATAATATATACAATATATATTTTACATATCTGTGTAATTTTGTAGTACAGTATATATATACAGTATATATATACAGTATATATATATATATATATATATAATTTTCAGACAAAAATATAAAACTTTGTCGGCGCGCGTGGAGACGATCCTTGACTCGAATTTTTTATTTTTTTAAATTTAGGTGGCTATTTTTTTTATTCTTAATTATTTTTTATTTTTTTCTTAAAAATGACTTATTCTTGATGATCACCTTTTTCTTATTCCTGAGTGTCTGTGGACCTGACCTAAGTTGAATAAATCACTTTGTGTATTTCCCTGCTCTTTTTCTCGTGCTCTATTTTTATGAGTGCATATGATAAAATTTAGGGCTTTTCTGCTATTAGTGAGGATTGGGGTTCTGGTAAAAATTAAGGCTTTTTAGTTGTTAACGAGGAATTAGAACATGCTTAGAGACTTTGAATCTTGCAAATCATCTTCGCACCGAGCAAAAAATTAACATCCTCGATCATCCTCTCCTTAACAGTAACAAAATTAGTAATGCAGAACATCATCACAATTCTAAGTAATAGAGAAGAGGATTGAAATATGCAACTGAAAGACTTTACTATAGAACATGCTTAGAGACTCACTGAGTATGCATAACAAGCGTAAAATTTTCTTTCTGGGTTTGTTTGCGTCTGCGAAGTCTTGATCTAAGTAGCAACTCCACAATAACATAGTGGTCGACACCATGTGCAGAGGCTGTTGATGAGCTTAAAGAAGGCATTAGAAGAGATTGCCTTGAGATGAAAGAGAACCACGCTGAGTGAGAACCACCTCGAAGGAGAACCACGTTGACAGAGAACACGTTGCTATTGAAGGAGCCTTAGAAACCAGATCTGAAAAAGGGTAAAGTGTCGAAGAAGAAGTGAGAAAATAATAGTGAAGTAAATAAAAATATGTTAGTATTTTAGTTGGTAAAAATGAAGGAAAATGACATGGCGGGCAAAAAATGAAGGAGAAAAATAAGTGAGGTTTTGTACTTTGATTGGCCGTGTATTACAAATAATCTCACGTAATTGCGAGCAATGAACGACGTTAACGAGTCATGTGTGTTCGTTAGCAAAATAGTGATGGAAAGTTTGACCTAGAATGATGATTAAACTATAAAGTCTTTTTTAAATATTTTTAAAATGAAAAGTTTATTTTGAAACTTATCTCAAACTAAAGGTAAAAGTGTATTTTACCTTACAAATATGACTATTAAAATGACTTGTAAGAGTAAATTTCTTATGAACTTATGTGCTGATTAGAGTTACTGTGCCCGTAAGTTGGAAAGAAGATGTGCGTGTAGAAAAGGCGAAATAATTAGAGTTTGGTGTAATCCATCCAAAAAAATATTCGTACAATATAGTGGGATGGATGAATACGTAACAAATCATTTACTTTTTAAAATTTTTTAAGTATTTTTATTTTGACAAGTTGAGTTAACGTTGTTGGTTAAGTCTTTATATCTATAGTCTAGAGGACGTGAGTTGGAGTCATATTCTCCAATCCACTTAAAATTTATAATGTAACTTTGACAAAAAAATATTTTTATTTTAACTATTAGTTGATAAAGTGATGTATCAATAATTCATACATATACATAAAAAGTTCCTTATATTTAATTAAAATATTTTTATTTACAACAAATAAATTGATATTTGATAAATGGATAATAGATTTGAGCAACTAATGAATAAGATATTTAAAAAGAAAATGAAATAAATTCGATGAAATAACTATTTAGTTTTTTATTTAAATTTAAAATTAAATTTCAATTTATAATTCTTTAAAGTTGAAAATAACTTTTCTTCATTGTTTTTTTCACTATTCACATTTATGTTGACAAAAATATATCAAATATTCTCAAGATTGCGAAGAATAACCATATGCTATGGAAGGTAGATATCATGACACATACTTACATTCAAATATCCACTTCAAATGAAACAACTTGTTTAAAACTACCTATAACTGGTAGGGGTGGTGTTATTGATGTGAGATGGAACCAGAAAAAAATGATACTGGTTAATTAAATTTGATCTAGCTAGATCTTGGTTGGTCTATAAGTACCTATTAAACTGTGCGTCTTCCACGACGAATACACTCGTCCAAAAACTATACAATTACATCGCTGAAAGGTTTTAATGATGAAGTCTTTGTCACCAAAATCCATCACAGGAAAAAGTTTTAACAACAGATTTTGAGTCCCGTCCTAATGATTTTAAGAGATGCATTTATTTTGCCGCTAAAGACATTCACGACGCATATATCTAGCTGAACATTTTTTCATCGGTGACCTTTATTCATCATTAATTCATTAAATTCTGATTTTTGGTTTCGTTAGCCATATTTTTTTCACTTTCACTAATTTTTTGTCGAAATTACATTATAAAATGTTTAAAAATATATATACATTACAAATTCTAAGAGAAATGAGAGAATATGACTCGAACTCACAAACTTTAAGGTATGAGTGTAAGGTTTAACTAACTAAGTCAACATAACTTGTCGCTTTCACTATTATTTAAAAGTAAATTACAATAACTTAATACTGTTGATTATCAACGAAAGTCATATCCTATATTATATATAAACCTCAGTGCAACTTAACAAAGTTTCAAATATAATCATCAAAATATTCTAAAAACATAGTTTCCAAAACATATATGTTTAAAGTATTCTAGTCATAAATAACTAGCTTAAGAACCATCGTCACAAAGTCGTCGCTAAAGGTAACATTCACAGAAGTCATCACAATTTGCCAATAGGAGCACAAAACTGTTGTGCCATTCTAGATCGACGACATATAAGGTATCGCTATAGGTTTGCACCGATGAAATACTTAGCCGTGAAAAGTTCCCCTGTTTGGTGGGAACTTTGCGTCGATGAAATTATAATTTGTTATAAGTATATAGCAACGAAGTCAATAGTTTGTCATTAAACTTTGACAACGAAGTCCAAATTCATCGTTGAATCCCAACTTTAGAGTCAAAATTTATCCAATTGGTAAAAAGTTAGTCGTCAAAGATGTGTTTTTTTTATATTCTCGAACAAAGACTATATTAACGACGGACAATATATCTTCAATTATGATGTAAATATTGATTGCATGACACCAATCTAATCTTTATGTATGGTATATTCACTATTGTTTTTATCAAAATCATATTATATTAAGATAACGAATAAAATACAAAGTTCGTGAGGTCTAAGCATGCCTCTTACAATTGATTTTTCAGCATCAATCAAGCTAACTATATTACTCAAAAGAAGAAATTACTAAGATTAAATCTATCATGACCAAGTCTACAAGATGCTATAGCATCAACTACAGAATTACCATTTCTAAATCCAAACAACAGAAAAAACCTTGTGCTTGATTAAGTTTATGGTGGGCCTCACAGACTAGATCTGTAAACCTCCAGTCACAGTAGTGGACTAAACCCAATAAACAATTAGAGGTTTTTAGGCAACTATATCATTTGAGAAATTTATTTTGTTAAATAGTCAATAATAATAATAATAATTAGAAACGATAAGATTACATATTTTTAAATATTAATGTATATTTTCATTATACAATCAATATGTATTAATTGATGCTACTACATATCATTGTTAATAATTCTTTTATCACTTTTAATGTAATTGATGTAAACAACTATTATCAGAGTAATGATGAATGTTTTGATGAATTTATTAAAATAATTATGATATATTTGTAAGTAGTTATAACAATCTTTACGTTAATAATTTGTAATTTATTTACTCTAAATGTATGTTTATTTATTTAATTAGAATACACATATGTGTCTAAAACTCACTATAAATTCTCCTAAATAATAAAGAATTGCTCAATCTTAAAAAAAATGCATTTAGTGAGAAACTTATAGAATTTAAACCAAAAAATATGTCTACGATAAAAAAATTTTTTGGTGTTCTGAATTTTTATTTATTTATTTTATTAATAATTGTATATTTTCTTAAAAATCACAACTAATTTCCCTTAAAACAAGGAATTGTTTCATCTTTAAAAAATATGCATTTAATGAAAATAAATTATATAAATAATTATAGGAAAAATATTTAGAAATAATTATTTTTATTAATTACATAAGTACTTATAGAAATAAAATAGACCAATAAATGAAAATAATAACATAATTCATATTATTCCTATTTTGTCATATGACATATCTCATGTATATAACAGCCTTTTATGGATTTTGTGTCATAAATGAAAGTGTTATAGCTATTTTTTTATATTATTAGTGTTAATCAAATTTTTATATATATTTCATGTATATATTTTTTGTCTTACCAATTTTCAGTATTATTGGTCTCACAATTTTGTTTTATTTAGATAATAAAATCGAAAGGATTTTTTTTAATTTGTTAAAGAACAACTGCGTTAGATTTTTAAAAATCTAAAGATTATTTATAGATGATACATGATTATTTTTAGTCATTTATTTACTATATAATAAATATATAAATATTATCTTAATTTAGTTATTAACTTAATTTTTTTAAATAATTAAAAAAATTATAACAACCTGTTAGAATGATTAAATATTATAATTTCTGAAATCAAATTACAATCAGAGTCTAATGAGAACGAAATCAGACTCTATAATTCCACTAGCCTAATTAGAAGTCAAAGCCCGGTCGATTGCAAGATTAAGCGCCAACCACTCTCCATGGACTGGAGACCATGCACTGACCCGAGACCATGCAGGGTTCGAATCTTGCCCCTCGATGTCCCTTTGCAAAATGTTACGTAACTACACATATTTTGTTTTTCTTCTAAAGGAGAGGTAGCCAGTAGGGAACATTGCCACTACTGCTAGCGCACCACCACAGTTATGTGAGGCTGAAGCTCAGAGTATTGAATGAAGGATAATGAAATATAAATATATAACCTCTGCAAATACTAGTGGTGAGATTTTGAAACTTTTGAACTTTACTAAAGAAATCAAACCCTTTTAACACACAAGACCACCTTTGGCGGCCTATAATTAAACATATTTACATAGTTTGAATAGTCAGAATCTTTTTAGAGGAAAAAAACTTTAAAAAAAAGTCTCATGGGATTATCACTCGAACTGCAGGCAAGTTTACAGCATACTAGGCTTCTAGCTACCGGTACTATTTTTGCCGGTGGCCCACGTTCCTTACATTGGCTAGCTGAGATTATCCAGTACTGCTGTGATGGGTTCCCTTTTTGATGTACCACATTTTCTTTGAATCACACTATGTAATATGTCATTTTCTTGCATATGCAAGTTTCTTTTTTTGCTAGTTCTTGTAAGCCTCTGTTTTCGTCTCTCTTTTCTCTGTTTGGTAATACTTGAAACCATAATCGCTTCAACTCTTGCTATCACCTCCCCTTTTGGCACGTCTGAGTCTATAGTTTTCATTTTGCAATGAGCTTGTTTAGTCTATTTTCTACTGGTTTCGAAATTTTCAGACCTGTCTGTGAAAAAAAATGGTGACCCACTTACTGATTTCATTTCCCAGTTGGAGGGTTCCAAAAAAATATTTCTTTTGTTCATAACTGTTTGGAGAAAACAATGTTTGTGTGCAAAGGAAACTCGAAGCTTAAGCCTCATTTGGCATTCAATATTAGGGTCGGATTGTATTATACTGTACTGGTACTAGATTAAATTACATCATATAGTGTTTGTTGCTTTATTAGTTACAAATCTGTGTTACTTTTACCCTGTTTAAACTGCAGGAGAGATGTTCGACAAATTGCCTGATTCAAATTCTTCCAGTGTACTAGTCCTGGTTATGTTTTTCCATTGATGATAAAGAATGGCATGGATTTTCTTTCTAATCAAATTATGATTTAAAAACAAAGGTAATATTCACGAGAAGTACTGGCAAAATTGTCAGCAATATTTTTTTCTGTTTAGAAATTTATTTTACTGAGGGAGTTTCAGATTCATGCAGACTTTAGTCCGTGTTGTGGGCCTTTCAAAATCCTAATAAACAACAAAAGGTTAAGGAAGTTGAGAGTGACAACTGGAGGAGGATGAAGGAACAAAGATAGCAATCATTAAATCATTTAAACGGACCAACCCAGTGGCCATAATACATCCATATTCAGTCTCATCAGCACACCAAACCTAAAACCCAATGATGAAAGTGAAGATGTTGAAGCGGTAAGTAATATGACAGTAGAAGAATGAGGAAGGAGAAGCAAGATGAGAAAATAGAAGTGATTCTCATTCACCAACCCGAAGCACATAGATACAATACTTATACTCAGAAAACTAACATTAGCTAACTAACCAAATATAACTACCAACTAACAAAATATACAGACGTATATTATTCTGATATAGCTTCAGTATATCATTTATCATCCCCCCTCAAACTTATGCATCATTTTGAACTTGAGTAAATAAAATTGAGTTGAATGCAAAACTTTGATGAATTAACGTGCAAGTTGGTGAGAAGAACTAATGAAGCTAACAACCACATCTTTCCTTACAACCCTTTCTCTTACAAAGTGATAATAAATCTTTATGTGTTTTGTCCTGGCATGAAAAGTTAGGTTTGAGGCAAGTCATATAGCAGAAGCATTGTCACACCATAAAATATGAGGATCAAGAATAGAAATGTGTAACTCCTTAAGAAACTGTCTAAGCCAGCTCAATTCAGCTGCAGCATTAGCAAGAGACCTATACTCTTCTTTTATAGTGGACCTAACCATTGTTGGTTGCTTCTTGGCAAACCAAGAAATAGGATTAGACCCTAAAAATACCATAAAACCAGATGTTGACCTCATGTCAGCAGCGTCCCCAGCTCAATCTGCATCACAGAATGCATTAAGAGACAAAAGTCCTTTCTGAAGCAGAATACCTTGAGTTGAAGTACCCTTATGATATCTGAGAATAAGTTTTACTGCTGCAAAATGGATAACAGAAGGTTTATGCATAAACTGACAAACTTTGTTAACAACAAATGTGAATGTCATGTCTGGTGAATGTTAGGTACTACAATCCTCTAACTAAGCTTGAGAATAGGATCTGACATATGTAATGCTTGAGAATCATAGAAAACTGTCTTAGGTGAGATAGAAGTTTTACAAGGTTTAGCTGTAACTAAACCAGCCTTAGTGAGTTAGTATTGTACATATTTCTATTGATGAAGAAAAATTCCCTTTGATGGTTGAGATACTTGCAACCCAAGAAAATACTTAATTGCACCTAGATCAGTAATCTCAAACTCATTCTCGAGCTACTGAATCAAAGACTGAATGAAGCCAAAATTGCTGTCTGTTAATACTATGTCATCAACATAAAGAAGCAAATATGTAACAGAAGTGCATATAAACAAGGAAGAGTCTATTGTAGAACCAACAAAGCCAATGGTATGAATAAAGGATGTGAATCGCTCAAACCAGGCTCGAGGAGCCTGTTTAAGACCATATAGGGATTTGTGCAGTTTGCAGACATGATTTGGAAAATTGGGATGTACAAAACCTTGAGGTTGTGACATATATATTTCTTCTTGGAGATAACCATGCATAAAAACATTCTTGTAAAGACCAATTGAATTGAGCAACTAAAGAAAGAAGCAACCTGACAGTAGTGGACTTAACAACTGGGCTGAAGGTTTTAGAATAGTCAAACCCAGGCTGTTGGTGAAAGCCTTTGGCAACAAGCCTAGTTTTTTATCTTGCAATTGTTCCATCAGGTTTGTATTTCAATTTGTAAACCCATTTGCATCCAATAATGTTCTAATTAGGTGGGGGAGGTGCTAAGGTCCATGTTCCTTGTGTTTGGAGAGCTTCAAACTCCTCTTGCATAACCTATCTCCATTTCTCAGATTTAGCTGCTGAAGAGTAGGATGTTGGTTCACAATCTGTCTGAAATAGGCTAAGATATTGTTGAATAGGACTTCTTCTTAATGATACCAGCTTTTGACCTAGTTGTCATAGTATGAGTATTACCTGCAGTATGAGAAGAAGAAATAATAGTTGTATGTAATGGACTGTTATTGACAGGTTGTGATGTTGTGGGTAGAGCATGTGGATTTATCTGATAATTAGGAGGAAAAGGCAAGTCAATGGAAATATAAGAAATATGTATGATAGGATTTGGTTTAGTACTTGAATCAGAGGAATTATTAGGAGCCAAATGGCTTATAATGGGACTTAAACCAGAAGAATTATCAGAAGATAGTTGCATATCAGTTGAGGTATTAGAATTAACTTGACAGAAAACATTCAGAGGACTATTACTTGTGGAATTCTAAGTGGAAAACATAAAAGGTATAATAGTAGATTTTTGAAACTGAGTGATTCTAGAGGAAGAAGGAATAGTCTTAGTAGAACATGTTGAGAATGAAAAAGTTAGCTCATCATAAATGACATGTCTAGAGGTGATAAGCTTTTGAGTAGAGATTTATAGCACATAAAACATTTAGAATGAAGTGAGCAACCTATGAAAAAATGTTGAATTGACCTAGGTTGAAACTTATTTGAGTTATAAGGTCTAAGTAAGGGGTAGCAAGCAAAATCAAATACTTTTAAAACAGTATAATAAGGAAAATAACCAAAAAGAGCTTCAAAGGGATTATTATTATTTAGAACAGATGTAGGCATTCTGTTAATAAGAAAAGTAGCAGCAACAAAGGCATAGAACCAGAAACTAAGGGGTGATGAGCAGTTGTATATAAGAGCTAAGGTTGTTTCTATGATGTGTCTATTTTTTTCTTTCAACAGTACCATTCTGCTGTGGGGTGTAAGGATGAGACAATTGATGAAAAATACCATTCTCAGTAAGGTAAGCATCGAATGCTTCTTTCCCTCCATCTAATCTGAGGACTTTATTTCTTTTAGAAAGAAAATTATGTATAGAAGGGAAGAATTTCTGACACATAATAGAAACTTCATACTTTTGAGTCATAAAAAAATCCATGTATATTTGGAATAGTCATCAATAAAGAAAACATAGTATATGAACCCATTTATAGAAGTAACAGTGGTTGGACCCCATACATCACTATGAAGAATATCTAAAGGATAGAAAGAAACAGAGCTAGACAAAGAAAAAGACAGTTTAGACATCTTGCCTTTGATTCAACTAGTACAAATACAAGAATCAAGACTTGAATTACATGATATGCCTACTTTATTAAGTATCAATTGTGATATAATATTTGAAGGATACCCTAAACGACTGTGCTAAAGAATGTTGGATAACATGCTTCCAAGAAGAGCTACAACTTTAGTTCTAGTAGATAAGTTGGATTGGAGAGTGCTTGGGATAGGATAGAGACCATTTTCACTTGGCCCCTAGAATAATACTTGTCCTGACATTTTGTCCTGAATAAGAAAGTAATCAACGTCAAAGGTAAATGTGCAATGATTATCAAGACAGAACTTATGAACTGATAAAAGATTGGTTGTATTTTGAGGAACACAAAGAATCTGTTTTAAAAGATTGGTAAGGAATGACTTTTTGAAGGATCAAACTGGTTTGTAGGGTTACTAGATTAAGTATTTGGACTAAATTGGGTCTGTTGGTTAAACTGGGTCTGTTTGACTTTCCTGAAATAACTTCCAAAATAGACTGGAAGTATTTCAAATTTAAACAAAATCAAAATCTGATGTGTCGTTCTTTTCAATTTGTAGGCAGCAAACAAGTCTTGCCCACGATTAATGCACCAACAAAGTGGCAGAATTCCTTTATAACCCAGCATCAACAAAATTCAATCTTTTAGTTTTATCTTTGCTTCTTTCCTGTCTCAGAACCATAAAATGAAAATTAAGTAAGATTCTCCCAATAAACATGATTAGCTAGAGTAATTACTAAAGAAATAGTAATAAAAGAAATATATAATTTACGAACTATCAAACTCCTCCGTACTTATAACATGCTTTCCCTCAAGCATGAACGCAAAAATTTAACCTCCAAAATTATTTATACCCCGACTATCAGTCTCAATTCTGATTTATTCAACCATAGAAATTCCAACCTCACAGCAAATAGAAAACTAGCAAATCCAAAAGCATTTTTCAAAAGTTTACAACTTTGGCCAAACACTTCTTGAGACTCTTTCTCAATTTTAAATGAATATGTACCATTTTTATTTCAACACACAATGTATAGCCAAATATTATTAAACCAATTCATAATAGAACAGTCACTCAAAACCTGCCAATAACTGAAACATTCCTTAATAAAATCAAACCAAGCACCAAGAACCTATTTCAGCAATATTTTTCTTCTTCTTCTTTTTTTCTCAGATGTCATTCAACTTTTTCCGAATGAATGCACTGAGGGAGCACACCTCCATGCACACAACTTAGTTGATTAAATCACACTCTCAAATGGCTACTAGCTCCACTCATGATTGACTAAATATTGGCTTATGTTCGAGTCAATTTGAGTCCAATTAAGGAGCAAACTCTCCCATCAGCGGTCTTTTCCATTCACAAAGCTCAATATTACGACTTTGCTTAAGGGGAACAAGTGTCGTGCCACTTGAACCGACCATTGAAGGTGAGCCAACAACTGGCAATCAGCGGAGTGAAAATTATTCATTTATTTATTATTATTTTTATTATTTTGGTTCTTGTCATCACACAAAAATTCAATTCATGCAATCAAATTACGGCAAGTCTCAAGTTATGTTCTAATTGTAGAATGATTATGCCAATTAAGCACCAACAATTTATGTTAATCTTCTTTAGTTAAGGCTTATTTTGTTTGAATTTAAGAGATTTCTAAAGAAGAGTCCAACCAAAATTGTAAACTAAGGAAAATACATTTTAGCTAAGCTATTTGAATATTTGCTGCAAGATTGATACTTCTATAATTGAATAACAACATAATTAATTAACAAACTAATTTATTCTAAGGTGAATCCTAAATCAGCAAGTTAAAGAGCAAAACAGATGAAATTAAGGAAAATAGCAAGCTATAAGGAAGGAAAAACTATAAAAACAGCAAACTAAAGCTAAGAAACATACACAAATTAATTAAAGTGTTCATGCCCCCATACTTAGTCCAAACTTTATCCTCAAAGTTAAAAGCAATAAAAGTAAGAAAGGCAAAGTAACAAAATGGGAAGTGAAAGTGAAACTCCCCTACTGCCATCGTGGAACACGAAGGACGCATAATTCCTCACATATGGCTTCGATGTTCCAATCCATGCAGTCCATTTGACACTTAGTATTTTTTTTATAACTGACACTAAAAAAATGAGACTGTAAAAAAACTCCATGGGACCTACAAAAAGTCAAAATAACTGAATTAGAGAAAACTTAAATTAAAGGTTGAAAATGACAAAATTAAATCAAAAAAGAAAAAGAAAAAGAAAATGACTAAAATTAAATGCAAAAAACTGAATAGAATAAAATTGAATTAGGCGTGGGCACACCTAAATTGGGTTGCCTCCCAATTAACGCTCTTAATCAATGTCTTAGGCTAGACATTGTCTTTTCTTTCAATCTTGCTCAGTGACCTTTTCCAGTCGCATTTCATCACCAACTTGCACCTAGAAATTCTCATAAAATGGTTTCAACCTCTGGGCATTAACTTTGAAAATCTTGTTAGTCTTCAAACTTTGTATTTCGACACCACCATGAGAATAAACATTAGTAACAATAAAAGGACCTATCCACTTAGACTTTAATTTTGCAGGAAACAATTTCAAACGTGAATGAAAAAGTAAAACTTTTTGTCCAATAGAAAATTACTTTCTAGAAATTATAGAATCATGGAGGGCCTTAGTCTTTTCTTTATAAATTCTGGAATTATCATATGCATCCCTTCTAATTTCTTCCAGCTCTTAGATATTTAACTTTCTCTTTTCACCAGCCTTATCTAAGCTCAAGTTGCACTGCTTTACTGTCTAGTAGGCTTTATGTTCCATCTCAACTGGTAGATGGCAAGGTTTGCCAAATACTAATTGATATGGGGACATACCAATGGGCGTCTTATATGCTATCTTGTATGTCCATAACGTGTCATCCAAATATGCACTCCAATCCTTTCTATTTGGATTTACAGTCTTTTCCAAAATAGATTTTACCTCCCTATCAGACACTTCTGCTTGACCATTTGTCTGAAGGTGGTAGGCTGTTGAAGTACGATGTGTAACATTATACTTTCTGAAGAGAGTCTCCACCAATTTGTTACAGAAGTGTGTTCCTCTGTCGCCCATCATTGCTCGAGGCACTTCAAACCTATTAAAAATATGAGAAATGACCAAATCAATAACGGTTTTAGTTGTGTTAGTCCGAGTAGCCTTGGCTTCAATCCATTTTGACACGTAGTCAACAATAAGAAAAATATAGACATTACCGAAAGGAGATGGAAAAGGCTCCATAAAGTCAATGCCCCATACATCGAAGATTTCACATATTAGAATTGGATTAAGTGGCATTTGATCTCTAGGTCCTAAGCCACCAGTTCTTTGACATATAGCACATGACTTGCAAAACATATAAGAATCATAAAATAAACTAGGCCAAAACAGTCCATATTCTAAAACTTTCCTAGCTGTTCTTCTAGGTCCAAAATGTCCACCACTTGCATATGAATGACAAAATTGTAAAATAGAATCAAACTCATTGTCAGGTATACATCTTCTAATAATCTGATCAGCAGAATGTTTCTATAAATAAGGATCATCCCACACATAATGACAAACTTCCCTCTTAATTTTTTCTTTTGCTGCTCTAGTCAATTCACTTGGTAAAGTTCCAATAACTAAATAGTTGACAATGTCAGCATACCAAGGGGCTGAAATACTTACAGAAAAGAGGTGTTCATCCGAAAATTCATCTTTCAATGTAGTTGGAGGATCACTTAATGGTAAATGACTCAAGTGATCAGCAACCAAATCTTCTAAGCCTTTTTTGTCTCGTATCTCCAGATCAAATTCTTGTAACAAATGCATCCACCTTATCAGCCTTGTCTTTGCATATCGAATTAAATACCACAAAGCTGCATGATCAGAATAGACAATCACTTTAGTACCAAGCAAATAAGAATGAAATTTTTCTAAAGCAAAAACAATAGCTAAAAGCTCTTTTTCTATTGTCGAATAGTTGCATCGAGCATTATCAAGTGTCCTTGAGGCATATTAAATGATATGTGGACTCTTTCCTATATGCTGTCCTAAAATAGCACCCACGGATTGATTGCTGGCGTCGCACATGATCTCAAAAGGGAGTTCCCAATTCGGTGGTTGAATTATTGGGACTGTCACCAACATCTCCTTCAATATATCAAATGCCTTCTTACAATCTTTATTAAATTCAAATGTCACTTCTTTTGCAGTAATCTACATAAGGGTTGAGGGTTTTGGAGAAACCTTTTATGAATTGTCGGTAGAAACCTACATGACCAAGAAAGGAAAGAACTTCCTGCACACTTACGGGGCAAGGTAAAGACTTAATCACATCAATTTTAGTCTTATCAACCTCGATACCCTTAGAAGATACTATATGTCCTAGAATTAGACCTTGATCCACCATAAAATGACACTTTTCATAATTTAACACTAAATTGCATTCTTTGCATCTTTCAAGCACCTTAGCTAAATTAATTAAGCAAGCACCAAAAGAGTGACCATATATAGTAAAATCATTCAGGAATACTTCTATGATATTTTTCACATATTTAGAAAAGATACTTACCATACACCTTTGGAAAGTTGAGGGTGCGTTGCAAAGGTCGAATAGCATTCGTCTGTAAGACAACAATAGTGAGTTTTACCAGCTAATCTTTCGAGCATTTGATCGATGAAAGAAAGCGGAAAATGGTCTTTCCTAGTTGAAGCATTCAACTTCCTATAATCAATACAAACTCTCCAATCATTTTGAACTCGAGTGGGGACGAACTCACCAGCATCATTTTCAACAATAATGATACCCGTTTTCTTAGGTACCACCTGAACTAGACTTACCCACTTACTGTCGGTGATAGGATAGATCATACATGCATCTAATAACTTCAATATCTCTTTTTTTACCACTTCTATCATTGGTGGGTTCAGTAAACGTTGTGCCCCCTAGTCTGCTTACTTTTTTCATCCAAATGAATTCTATGCATGCATATAGATGGACTGATACCTTTGATATCAACAATAGTCCACCCAATGGCTTCTTTATGCTCCTTAAGTATACGAATAAGCTCATCTTCTTCCAATTCAGTCAGCTTGTTAGCAATTATCAAAGGAAGAGTTTTCTCATCACCCAAATAGGCATACTTTAGGTGATTTGGCAACGCTTTTAATTTCAATTTAGGTGCCTGCGCAATAGAAGGGTATAGTTTAGTTTGATTTCTGCTTAAATCAAGAATAACATTGTTGTTTCTTACTGGTTTAAGAGCATCTAACTCATTGACAACTTCTTGCAGCTTATCGCTAACCGCAATATCATGTAAAGAATTTTCCAACCCATCACAAGTAATATTCTCACATAATGCAACCATTAATTCATCATTATTGTTTAGCTCAAAAGTTTGTTGAGTCAAGGGATTAATTACATCTATTCCACACACAGTTGACACATCTGTTGGGTATTTCATGGCATTATAAATATTAAATTTACCTCATACACATCAAGTTTTATCTTAACTGTGCTAAGGAAAGGTCTAGCTAGTAAAATTTCATATGATTTAGAAGAGTTATCATCTTCCATATCAAGAACAAGGAAATCTGCAGGGAAAATCAAACCATTGACCTAGACCAAAATGTCCTCTAGCACTCCCTCACTATAGACCTATCGGCTAATTGCAAAATAATCTCGTTTCTTTAAGAGGACCATCATTTAATGATGAATATATTAATAATGGCATAACATTTATCGATGCACCCAAATCACACATTGCTCTTTTAATTCCTAAATTACCGATGGTGCAAGAGATAGAAAATATACCTTCGTCTTCGCATTTAGTGAGAAATTTTCTTTGAAGGACAGCATAAACATTTTCCCCCATACTTATCTTTTCATACCCAAAAATTTTCTTTTCATTTATGCACAACTCTTTCAAAAATTTCGTATAACGAGGCATTTTCTTTATAGCATCGAGTAAGGGGATATTTACCTCAACTTTGCGGAATACATCTAAGATTTCTTTGTCTTCCTTTTCTTTCTTATTTTTAGCTAACCTTTCTGGAAATGGAGGTCTAATCACCATTTTTTCTGGTTGGTCATATTTGAGCTCTTTTATCCTGACCTGAATGTTGGGGTTGAACCGAAATTTCTATTTGTGATTCTGTCTTACGCCCATGCCCACGGCTTGTTTCACGACCAGTGCCTAGTAGCTCTTTTCCACTTTTTAAGGTAATTGCACTTGCATTTTGCTTCGGGTTTACCTTCGTTTGGGATGGTAATTTCCCTTGAGATTTTAGCTTACCCACAGATGTTGCTAATTGGCACATCTGATTTTCCAGGTTTTGAATGCTTCCCTTCGTTTCTTGTTGAAATTGTAAAGTATTGTTAACAAGTGCTTTCAAAATTTCTTCAAGTGATATACCTTGCTTGGATGAAGATGGCTGCTGTTGTGGTGGTCTATACTAATTTTGTTGAGATTTTTGTAGCCTCTGTCCATAACTGAAATTTGGACGGTCTCTCCATCTAGGGTATTATGTGTTCAAATAACGGTCATATCTCTTTTGTGGAGGCCCTGAAAAATTTCCTATGACATTAACTTGCTGCGAATTATCTTCATAAAGTGTCAGGCACACATCCGTTGGATGATTCGATTGAGCGCAAATCCCATAAACTTTAGCTTGTTGAGAATTCCCTTCAACGTAATTTTTGAACATAGTAGTCAGTTACGAATTTTGAGATTCAAGGGTGGAAGATCTTACCTCATCGGTTCTTCTTGAAGGTTCTTGATTTTCATACTGCCTTGAGGTACCAGCCATGGTGTCAATAGCTGTCTAGCTTCTTTAGGAGTTTCGTGAAAAGGGCACCTCCAATTGTTGCATATATCATCTTCCTTTCTATTTCCAAAAGTCCATTATAAAAGTGCTCAATGAGGGTTGTTTCTGACATTTTATGTTGTGAGAAATTTGCAGAAAGGCTTTTAAACATTTCCCAATAATCGTATAGAGTTTTGGATGCCTTTTTCCTGACCCCCTATGATTTCTTTCTTGATCTTGATTGCTGTAGACGAAGGAAAGAATTTCTCTAAGAATAACCGCACCATTTCTGTCCAAGAATTGATAGAACCTGGGGCCAAATCAAACAACCAATCTTTAGCATAATCTTCTAATGAAAAATGAAAAACATGTAATTTAACATTATCTTCAGTTACTTCCTCTGGTTTCATGCTAGCACAAACTACATGAAAGGCTTTAAGATTCTTGTGAGGATTTTCATTCCCTCTCCCATGAAACTTGGGCAGCAACTAAATCAGGCCTGATCTGAGCTCAAAATTCACCGTTAAATTAGGATAAGAGATGCAAATAGGGGATTGATCCACTAGAGGGGCTGTAATGTCCCTCATTGCTGCTCTCTGTTCAGGCATATCAACTTGTTCTAAATCTAAATCGCTAGAGGATTCAGATAATTTGTTGGTTGTCTCTTCTTCGGTGCTTTGTGAAATACCCGCTAAGTATTGCTTTCTGAGTTTTGCCTCTTTTCTCAATCTTTTTGCGGTCTTCTCAATTTTAAAATCGTACTACTGTTCTCCTGCACGATTGGACATGGTCATCAAAAGAATAAAAATCAATTAGTAACTGTTTCCCCAGCAACGGTGCCAAAATTTGGCGGTTGTTGAATCCACCAAAAATAAAATCAACTCAGTCCTAAAGTAGATATATTGCAGTAGTGGTGGGTAGGATTGTCTCCTCAAGGAAATGGATGATTTCAATTATTCTTTAACCAAGGAATAAACCAAATAATCAAAAGGATTGTAGAAATTTTAAAAACCAATGACAATAAACTAAATTAAATTAAATTAACAGAATTAAGTCAATCAAAGAGAAAATTAATTTATCAAAATTTCTAGCCAAAGGTTTAATTTTCAGATTGGTGAATTGATCATTGAAGCAAAGAATTGCTTTTATTAATTAAATGAATAAGTTATAATTATCGGTCAGCCCTGCATAATCAATTTCTCCATAAATCGTAGAATAATTAGGACGAGCGGATTAACTATTCTCTAACTAACAAATAAACTTAGAGAAACTCTTTGATTTTAATTTGTCAATAGCGTTAGAAACTAGAGAAACCTGATTCTAACCAATAAACACTGAAGCAGGTGTTTTTTAAGTTAGATTGCGCAATCCGAAAATATATTCTGAGGATACTTATTTCCATAATATTATTGTCATACGATTACAGATATGAATTTCTAATTGACTGTATAGTGTTATTCAATTCATGCAACTGGTCATTTTTGTAAAAAAAACTAAATCAACACTAATAATATGAAGCATAGAATTACACAAACATAAAAACAATAAAATAATAAAAATAAAATCAGATCTCATAATCCTTTGACTAGATAAGAGATCTAGTTACTCATAATTGAGTAAATAGCAGTTCCAGGTTTGAATAATAATTGCTAAGGGAAAAAATAAAATTCTAAAAATAATTCAGAAGTCTCCCCTTAACCGACCCCCAAAATAAAAAATATATATCGCTTGATAAACTCGTAAACCTAGATAAAATAGGAAAATATAATTGTATCCCTATTATAGATCAATCCTCTTCAAATTTGACTTCCCTGATTAGCCCAAAAATAACTTCCAAAACACATAGGAAGTTTATCAGATTTAAACAAAATCAAAATCTGATGTGTAGTTCTTTTTAATTTGTGGGCAGCAAACAAGCCTTGCCCACGACTAATGCACCAACAAAGTGGCATAATTTCTTTATAACCCAGCATCAACAAAATCCAATCTTTTAGCTTTATCTTTGCTTTTTTCCTATCCCAGAACCATAAAACAAAAATTAAGTAAGATCCTCCCACAAAACATGATTAACCAGAGTAATTACCTGTGAAATAATAATAAAAGAAATGTATAATTTACGAACTATCAGGATGTTAGATCTTGACAAAGAATAAAATCTTCTTTCTAGAGTTGACCAAATTTCTCTAGAGTTCTTCGAGCTAACAACATGAGATATTGTTCAATTTGAAAGAGTAGCATTGATCAAAGTTCTAAGTGCCTGATATTTCCTTGGATAAACTAAAGATCCATTAACATGACCAAAGAGATCATGTGCTTTAAAAATGATTCTATTTAATACCTCCATAACACAAATGCTGGAGTCGAGTCTGCCAGAAATGAGATTGCAAATATTTACTAAAATAAAAATTGGAAGAAGATGAGGAAGCCATAGGCGTGTGTCTAGTATGGCTTTAATACTATGAAAGTGAAGATGTTGAAGAATGAGGAAGTTGAAGCAAGAAGATGAGAAAATTGAAATGATTCTCATTCATCAACTCGAAGCTCATAGATACAATACTTATACTCACAAAACTAACATTAGATAACTAACCAAATATAACTACCAACTAACCGAGATGTATATTATACTGATATAGCTTGAGTATATCAATTATCAAATGACACCCATCTCTCTCCCACCATTAACACACATAAGAAAATGGGAAACTAATATGTGAGTATCAGATTGACAAATTTGAGATGTTTGATTAGATCTTAACTAGATATGTTGAAGATGAAGCCACAAAACAGAGGGGATGTGATTTTTTTCCGAGTCAGATTTATTTTGGTCGTTTTCTAAACAGACGATCGAGATAAGATAGATCTGTCTTCTATTCATTAGTACGGGAGACGATCTCGGTTGTAGAAAATGCTATTACGGACACATTTGGCAGAACCCACCTTTAAAAACCGGCTTAAACACTGGCTTGCTAGAAGAGGATGTGCAAAGTGCTTATAAACCAACATGTCAGACTTTAATTAAGCTAAGTGAGACTTAATATAAGTTTCCTTACAAATTTTTTTTTTTCAAATTCTATTGATTATTGAAAAGGAATGTGAAATACAGTGTTATTTCAAAATCTCTATTCACATATCCAACACTTCGACATGGAAAAAGATGGGATAGATATTCCCATATGGTACAGGCTCATAAGCAGACAAAGCTTAGAACTGGTAGTGTATAAAAGATAGCCCACTTTTTCTTCTCCTTTTACAGATTATTACAGCAAACTCAATGACACAAAACATAGATATTCATTAGGCCTCTCTCTCCTCTTGTGAGGAGAGAGAGAGACAGACACACAGAGAGAGACTGTTCTATTGTGAAAGTACTTTTGAGACTCCCAAAGAAATGTGACTGCAGGAACCAAAGCTGAAGAATTGATGCTTTATAGTCAGGGAAGTTGGGACCATCTCTTTCTGTCAATTTTTTTTTGGCACTTCAATTTTTTCCCATTAGCTTTGCTTCTTTAATGAACTAGCAGAGAGTCTATGTTTGTAGGTTTTACAGCTTTCTGCTCCATGGATTTAGACATCTAGAGAGAGACAAACTCTTTCATCTTTTAACTACTATCAGCATATAGGTATGTTTGTTTTCATAGACTGCTGCTTAATTTGCTTTTCAATTCTCCCAATCCATAATTAGCTCTGTTTTAGCTTTTCAATCCTAGTTAACAAATTCAACTCTTCTTAATCTGTTTGTCTTGTTTTCAGTTCTTTCCCCTCCTGTACTAATTTTATTTTTATCTTTTGGGATTTGGGTAACATGGGTCTCTCTCTCTCTCTCTCTCTCTCTCTCTCTCTCTCTCTCTCTCTCTCTCTCTCTCTCTCTCTCTCTCTCTCTCTCTCTCTCTCTCTCTCTCTCTCTCTCTCTCTCTCTCTCCCTCTCCCTCTCTCTATGTTTTGTGAGTGTTCTTATTGCTAGCTAATTCCTTCTTTGATGGATCAGTCTCTTGTTTTGTGTTTTTCCAATTGTTATCAATCTTTGCTACACTTCTTGTTTGAAACCCCAGATTCCAGTTGTTCTATCCATGAGTTTCCCATGTCAAAAAGTTTATCTTTTTACCATGAGAACTGCAATTCTGAGTGTTTCTAATATGCTGTTTTAGCATAGATTTCCCCCTTAAATTCATTCATAATTTGAGTAGTTATGGTTTCACAAGACTCACCCACAAACCACAGTGCTTCAAATATTCTACACCAATTTATAGCCTCAGACTCTATTACTACTACACAGCCTCTATTTCAGCACAATCATTTTGACACTTTCTCTCAATATCTTGTTCAAGCTCCTCAAGTAGCAGATGATTCTCATATCAATCACAGTAGACATCTAATGGATCTTCTAGGAGCGGCGAATGAAGCCAATCGTCAAGCTCACGGTCTCTCATTATCGCTCGGTACTCACATCGCTTTTCCTCCGGATGAATACAGGCGAAGGACGTTGAGTTCAGACCTCACTATCCCCAATTACTTTGGTAACTGTGGAGAAAATACACAAATAAGTGATGAATATTCGTTTATGGCTGATCACGCTTTCGCTTCTCCTTCGAGCTCGATTCATCGTTCTTCCGGTTATTCATCAGGATCGGAATGTTTCGGTTTCGGCAATTCGAGATATCTAAAGCCAGCTCAGTCACTTCTGGAAGAAATTGTTGGTGTTGGTGGAAAAGCTGTAGATATGAACAATCAAATTTATGGTAGAAGAGGAGGTTTTGGTCTTTCTGCTGAATTAAGAGCTGAAATGTGCAATAATGACTATCAACTTAAAATCTCAAAGCTCATTGCCTTGTTGGAAGAGGTGGACACCAACCTAAATTCATTGTAACAGTAACGTACGGAGGGGAGAGAGAAAGAACGAGGAGGAGAGAGAAACTTATGAATTTTTTATCAATTACTTATGATTTTTTTGTCAATTACTTATGAAATTTGTAGTTTCTTAATTTTTTGGTAATTTTTCAGGTTGAAGGAAGATATGAAAAGTACTGTAATCAAATGGAAGGGGTAGTATCGTCTTTTGAGGTCATCGCCGGCTTCGGATCAGCTAAGTCGTATACAGCTCTAGCACAGCAAGCCATGTCCAGGCATTTCTGCAGCCTCAGAGATGCCATAGTTTCCAATATTAATTTGGAGAAGAGAAAACTCTTGCCGAAGATTAGTACGGGATTATCGCAGCTTAGCTTGTTCGATAGAGAGGCGAGAAACAGCAGGATTTCACTCCAACAACTTGGAATGATTCATAGCCACCGGCAAGCGTGGCGGCCGATCAGAGGCTTGCCAGAGATCTCCGTAACAATACTTCGCTCCTGGCTTTTTGAACATTTTCTCCATCCGTAAGTTTTCTCCAAACGAATAAATTTATTCGGATAATTATAGAAACTGTTGTGCTTAAGCCTTAATTTTATGTTTCTCTCTCAGATATCCGAATGATTCCGAAAAGCTAATGTTGGCATCACAGACAGGCCTGACGAAGAATCAAGTAATTGATGTATCCAATTGTTTCCGGGTTCATATAATGTACGCTGATGACGATTATGATTAGAGCGTTTTGATTCATGGTTGTTGCAGGTTTCGAATTGGTTCATAAATGCTAGGGTTCGACTATGGAAGCCGATGATAGAAGAAATGTACAAAGAAGAGTTTGGAGATTCTTCAGAAGACTCAAATCCATTAGGTAGTCGTTCTCTAACAGGAGAAAGGATTATAGATCATGCAGATGATTGAATTGGACTAGTTAATAGATTCAAATCACAATGAGATGTCCATCACCGCTATTTGCAGCTCGAACATGAAGATACCGGCTGGGAAATATTGTGGCAAGTTGAAGATGATCTGCAATGGATGTTACAGAGAAGCATGTAATAGCATATTCATTTTTCACAAGTTTATATCAGAAAATGGAATTTCAGTACTCCTGAGTTACTGAAATCTCAGTTCTTTCTGCTAATGATTTTAATTTCCGGTACTCCATTGATGCCATGGTAAGGAGGCAAATGCAGAACAGGATTAGATTAATGAGAGAGACAGAGGAGACGGAGCTAATTATTTCCCTTGCTCCTAACTTTCTGTTATCTTTTTATTAATGAATGATGCTTTATAGCTCAGACAAAGATTCTTAAAATACCTGAATTCATTATTATTAAAAAGTTTACTTAATTTTAAATTTAATTATATAACATAGTAGTTTAAAACAATATGATTGGAGGTGTGAAGATTGAGGAATCACATCATAACATTTATGTCATGTTTACTAAATTTTGAATTAAACATTATTTGGATTAATGATTTGAATTTAGGATTTAAATTTAAGATTTGTAAGATTGTGTTTAGTATGAATATAAATATGTTGAATCAAATGATTTAGATTATGTTATATTAGATACGTTTATTATAATTTGATATCTTTAAAATGTGTGTTTTTGACTTTTAACATTAAAACCAACAAATATTTAGATTAGGATTTGTAATCTCTCATTTTTAGTTGGATTAAAAATCCATAAAAATAAAGATTTCAAATCCAATAATGTGGTGTAATCCAAATTCACCAAGTAAACATGGCCTTAATATTTTTTTTTTGAATTTGAATTCTAGTCTTATCTACTTTTAGACTATCCAGAACTGCTCTAAATGAAAAAGAAAATTTTAATATTTTATCTTTATATTTTTTTAGTTGTGTAATTTAGGTCGTCCAGGTTTGATCAAGATAATGTATATTTCACAAATTGTCATCTGTTGTTTCATTTGAAATGGTTGAGAAACTCGTTCCATTTATTTCGAACCCTACGTGTTCAAAGAAGATTTAAGAAATCTACACATAATTTGGGTATAGCAAAGTGGATAGAGAACCCGTGAGTAACCCTGCCCCTAATAAGAATTTCTCATCCTCGCCTCGTCCTCTCTTAAATGAGAGCATGACCAGAATGGTGAAGATAAGATGAAAATATTAAAGTGGTGATGGGAATGGGAAAGCCTACCCCACCTCATGAACATCCCTATTTGCTGCTTAATATTCCAGTTGTCAAGAACCTTTGAGGCCGGTCATCAACTCCATGTTGGGTTCTGCTAGGTGTTGGACCTTCCAACCGTGGGCTGTCTCAAATTAAACTTGGATGGAGTTGTGAGTTTAGTTACGTGCTGTGGTGTCAGTGGTCTTTTCCAGGACTTTTTGGGCAGGGTAGTGAGAGCTTTCTCTTATCATGTCGAGGGTTCCTTCTGTTAGGATTGTGTTATAAAAATATTGAAATTTTATTTTATTTATTGAAATATTTAATTTTAATTAATAATAAATAATTTATTTTTATATTATGTGCAATGCATTCTTGTAAAAAATTCACAAGCATAATAATACTTAGTTTATGAGTTTTATGGAGTTTAGGTCATGAGAACAATGTATTTAACTAAGATTCTTTATGACTTGTAAATACGTAATTTCACAGTTGAGTAAAGTTGAGCGCTTTACTAAGAAAAGATTGTAATACATTAACATTATTGTATAGAGTGACTTATCTTGGTCACTAGGTAGAATACATAGTTAATGTGTTAGTGTATTTGGAATACATTGAAAGAACTAATGAGTCTAATTTTCAGTAAAATACTATCAAATGAAAAGGCATGACTCATTGCTATTATTTTATTAATGCTCTCAATCTTGAGAGAGTTATGAACTCATATTTAATAACTTCGTTATTTTGATCTATTAAGAATGAGACTCTGTGAGTCAACATATTTTGTAGGCTGGATGACTGAATTATTAGATAGTGAGTCCATACATTCTCAACAATAGAATCCATATACACTTTGAATTAAGTGACATAGTACCTCTAACGTAATTCATTTATTTGGTCACAGTAAACTAAACGCTTAATATCTCTGGTGGAGTACTAGAGATTTGATAATTTTACTTGAAGCAAGAAGTATGAAAATTATCATAGTTGACTAGTAGAATGAATTTAAAACCTAATGGTACTAAAATGTGTATTAATATTAGGTCAATAGTAATTAATCTAATTATACACGACATTAATTATGGAAGATTACCAAATTGGATCAGTTTCTATGCCTTAATACATATTGTGTTCTGTTTTTTCATTTTATGATTCAATGTCAAGTATCAGTTCAAGAAAAGTGTCCTGAAAATTTAATTTAACATAATAAATAGATGATGATCACGAAAAAAGAAACTATTCTATACTTTTAGTAAACATAAATTACATAATGAATAATAGATGAATGATAGTTAGTCGAGTAATATAAATATTGGAGTTCAATTATGATTTATAGTGTTGTTAATCATAATTAATAATTAATAAATTTGATTATAGGTTTAGTTGGTAGAACTTATTAATTATGTAGTCAAATATATTTTTATCCTTATACTCCCCTCACTAGTCTCAGATTTGAATTACGTTGTGATGAGACTTGTTTAATGAACAAGTGACTCAAAGTGGATACCATATAATCAATCAAGTAGTATAAAAACTAGCTCAGTATTTATTCTAAAAAGCCAATAATGAATTAAAATATTTAATTTAATTTAATTAAAAAAAAGACAACCGTTGCCTTGTTTCACATAGGTTGCAAATTAGAAAGAAAGTCATGAGTTAGTTTGTGATTTGATTTTATTCTAGCGTGCACCCGCTCGTGATTTTAGTTGACAGTTTGAGAAATAATAAAGAAGACTATAAAGTTTTAATTTTTTATCGTCACGCTTCAAGATGTATTTTTTTAATCCATTTTTAAATAGGTTGTTTCTCAAAATTTTCAAGATCTTATTTTTTCGCTGCATCGATTCTTTTACCTTCTCCCTCATTTTGGTAGAATCTTTGGCACTGCTTTAAGGTTTGAAGCTGGGGGTGGACAAGGGTTGAGGGGGTACAATTTGTTGAATTAGATTCCTTAGAGTTAATTAGTGCCCTCTCTTCTAACATGATGGATTTATCTGAGGTGGAGTCTGTGGTGGATGTATATGTTGGACATCTAATGTCAGATGTGTTGTCATGCGTCGTCAGATAACTGGATGATAAATCTGAGAATAAAACAAAAAGAATGAATGTAAGAATATCAACTTATTATGATCTAATGATTTTTGGACTTATGAAATGAGGCATAAGTCAGTTCGTTGTAGGCCTTTACGGTGGAAGCTTGCAGTAACTTGTGTTCGTCTCTCTCTTTACTTATTTGCTCTCGTCTCGTCTCAAGTCTTTCAAAAAGAGAAAAAATCATGGAAGCGGACTCTTATACGATAAAGCAAAATCTGATGAGAATTGGAAACGAGCTATGTTAGACAAAAGAAAATGGATGCTCTTCAAAAGAATGAGACCTGGGATCTTGTCTTTCCACCACCTGACAAAAAGATTGTTGGGTCAAGGTGGGCTTACAAGATCAAATACAAGTAAGATTGTTTTTTTATATAGAGGTACAAACGGCCTCCCCGGCCGGAGAGCCTCCAGGACAAGGGGGCGGCGGTCAACCATCCACTCTCGAGATTAATATTGATCAATCGATCTCCGCGTCCTGCCAGTTCGCTAAGTAGACTCACTCTACCGAGGGGCAACAAAGGCTGGAACTCCTCCTGCCAAAAACCAGGGACCTACTTCTCATCCTTCAGCTAATGAAGTTGCTCATAAATTGACCCGTTTTGATTTATCAATTGAAGATAGGTTTTCTCGATGGGAGTTTGTTCCCCTCATTATTTCAGATGTTTTTGTTTAGAGGCTTTTTAGCTTTATGCTTATTTTAAAAAAAAATGCAAAGACATTATAAGTTTTTTTTTTGTCACAAGCAAAGATATTATAAGTTATAAAGTGATTAAAATGTAAAACGCACATGATGACAGTGGCTCGTGGTCTGCGAGCGGTAAACGGGTAAACACGAAAACGACTCTGCATCCTCGTGACGAGGACCACGAACCAATGCCATTTCTTAGTATTTTCTCTACGCTGAAAAGATCGCACAGTTGTTCCACAATCTTCTCCAATGTTCTTCATATAAGTGCTCGACTCGACGATCGCGTCCCTGTTTTGGAGGAGGTGAATAGATCCATGATTTGACCGATGGAATCTCGTTCCTCACATCCCTTTTTCCTCCCTTTCTGCTGGATGCTAGCAAATTAACGCTCTCTTCATAAACGTAGAACAGTGAACACGGAACTGTTAATCACAACGATATAAGTTCAAGACTGACCTGCTGGATATGCCGTTGTTGGTTCCAGGCAACTTGCTGTGGCTCCAGTGGCTGCAAACTTCCAGAATTCTTCGCGAAATCCGAAGCGAAAAAGTCGGCCAAATCGCTGGTGTTTTCTTAGGATATTTTAACACTTCTCTTTCTTGCACTATTCTACATCATCTGATTTTGAATCGTCCTGTCCTTGGAGGCATTATGTGTTAGTCAATCAACTTTTCGATAATTACCTCGTCCATGCAAACAGTAGAAAATTGTATATGAGATCAATAATTGGGCGATTTGATACTTCCAATTACTAATTTTTGCAGTTGGCCTTTGATACTAATAACGAGATACAAATTTAGTATTTTGTTCTATTAATATATGTTGGAATTTGAAATATAATTTTTAGCAGGGAATTTAATTTGCTATAAGGCATTTGCTCAATTATTGGATACTGAATAGCAATTTCTTTAAGACATAGACATTGACACAAGCTGCTTCATTTAAAGCATTACACCTTATAATTTAATGCAAGAGCTGCCTAATAGCAAGAGTTAATAGAGATTAGGTTTACTGTACCCCATTTCCCTACAATATTTATCATGTAATCACGTGTCATTACATCTTTTTGCCTGGATGGTAGTCTTAGACCAGTGCTGAGTTCATGATTTCTTCTTATGTTCTTTTGGCACCAAAACCTCTCTATTTCACATCACCACCTCTCTCTTTAGCTGAAAGGGGAAAAGAAAGCACACATTTAGCTGATCTAATTGTCTTGGTTTTGCAAAGAATTCTACTGCTTCTACGATATGAATAACCATTACATAAACTTTATATTGTATAGGTATTGTGATTTGTGGTGATTTATAGAAATGTTGCAAATATCGTAGTTGAAGCACATGCTAGGCTGTTCACACTAAGCAGCAAATTTGTGGATTTTGATATCAGTTTGTCAGAATGGTCCAAGTTTTCTTACCAAAATTGTTGGTATACTTTCGGTTGAGGTGAAAGGCATTTATTTTGCCTATTGCTCTTGAATATGGTTAGCTTATGTAGGTTGTCCTGCATTTTGTGCCCCACACATGAATGTAAGAATACTTTTGAAAGATGAGAATTTATTCCCCAGCAAGCATGGTTAGACGCCATCAAACGTAACTTTGCTTTAAGTAAATCTTTCCATTTTTCTCTGGTTGATTATGGACGTAGACTTTTTCCATTTTTCCATTTTTCTCTGGCTGGCAATTGAATGGGTCTGAGAGTGCATTTAGTGGAGAAGGTGAATATCAGGGATGCTTTATACTAAGATATTATTATCAAGCACAGGATGCTTGAGCGTTTATGAATTAATTATGTTACTGGTACTGAGAAGTAAGTTTTCACTCCCTCTAGTAGATTTACCAGAGAAATAGTTAATTTTGTAGCTTTGACTAATAATATTTCAGTGTGACATAAATTATTCCTAGTGGAAAGTCTACTATATGTTCATATACCAAGGATGTGGAATTAATCCATTTCAATTGAGCAGTAAGATTTTGTCAGTAAACTTTGCTAGTTGTTATTGTTCTTTTTGAAGAAACTTATTTACTCATATCAGCCGTCGTAAGTGTATCTGGTTTCTCTGGTTTGGATTCTTGAAATTCTCGTGAAAGTTTCTTCTGACTAGAGCATGTAAATCATTGACAATTAATATGATAAACTGGAATATAGTTCACTTGTTATTGAAAAAAAAATATAGTTCACTTGTTATTACTCACGGAGCAGGTAAAACCAGAATCACTATTACCAAATATTCTCTCTCTCCCTCCCTCTCTCTCCCGGTGGAGTTGACAAAGTGATTAGGTGTCGAACAGAGGATTTGGTAGGGGTAGTGGTTAATTGAAGTTTGAACTGCTCCCTATAAAATCCAACGCGAGTCAGTAAGCCAATCACCAAAACTTCAGCCAGACTTGAGTTACCAATTTAAGGATAGAATTAAGAAAGTTTCTGAGATATCAATGGCTGTGCTCAAACTTGTCCTTGGTCTTATACTACTGGTATCCCTCTCAGTCACTCTCTCCCAAGCCCACCCAGTTTCAGGTTTCGGTTTTGGCTGGGGTGGTAATGGCAATGGAGGGAATGGTGGAGGATATGCTGCTCTCTTTCCTAATTTCTATCAGTTTTCATGTCCCCAAGCTAATGAAATTGTGATGTCTGTGTTGATAAAGGCGATTGCTAGAGAACCCAGAACGGCTGCTTCTTTACTCAGGCTTCACTTCCATGACTGCTTTGTACAGGTTCATTTTCTACCCTCTCGTGTAATCTGAGATTGAATGATCACTCTTATGGTTGGCTGAAAATAGTTCTATCCTTTTCTCACAGGGCTGTGATGCATCTATACTGTTGGATAGCAGTGGAAGTATAGTCAGTGAGAAGAATTCAGTACCAAACAAGAATTCCATTAGAGGATTTGAAGTTATAGATGAGATTAAGGCCAAGTTGGAAGATCAATGTCCTCAGATAGTTTCTTGTGCTGATATACTAGCACTTGCTGCTCGTGCCTCCGTTATTCTGGTATAAGCTTGAATTCTTACTAAGTTATAGCATTCATAGGCAGAGAGTAAGTAATTGGGGTTGTTATTTGTGTGATAGAGTGGAGGACCATCTTGGGAGCTTCCACTGGGCAGGAGAGACTCAAAAACTGCAAGCCTCACTCTCTCAAACAACAACATTCCTCCACCAAACTCCACAATCCAAAACCTTATTACTCTCTTCAATCGTCAAGGTCTCGACCAAGTCGATCTCGTCACACTCTCAGGTACTCTCCTTTTGACACGATATCAGCCCCTAACCATTTTCCAGTACAAATTCTATGAACATAGAGTATATTTGACAGTCTGGATTAGGCTGAATTAATTCAGTCAGATCGACTATATTGTATTGTATAAACTGATTATATAATATTGTTATACGTTTGGTGCAGTAAATGTAAAAATAATTATATCAACAATTTTTCCAATTTCATTCATTTTATAGTATTCTAAGAAAGAGGGGGAAGGGGAAAGTCAAGGCTAAAAACAAAAGAGAAACAAGAGTTGCAGAAGACGAAAAGCTAGAGACAGCGCTAAGGTGCGAGGGGAATGCGCACTCATCAACTATAATTACTTTAATAAAACATTTTTGAAAATTGGTTAGTCACAAATGTTAAATTTAATAACTTTTTTCTCAAATTCTGGTTTAACATTATTATATCTTCAAATTTTATATTATCTAAATTCCTTAGTGTATTTATTTTAATTATTACCAATGTTTTAATTTTTATTATCTCAAAATATAGATTTAAATTTTATGTGTCTATTTTATAACACTTACTGTTATCCAGTCCCTTGCATATGTTCTCTATTAGTTAGTAAGACAATACTGTGCTAACTAATCCGAACTAATGTCATGCTAAACACAAGACAATATTAATTAGTATTTTCACCCTTCAAGTATGTGCTGCTAAATGCAGCCATAACATAGTGATCATCATTGGACTACGAGAACAAAAAATTTAAATTTTGGGGGTTAGTTTGTAATAAAGTTATCTTCCGAATGATATCAGTCCGTAAAGCTTATTACAGAACAAACTCCATGAACATGGTGTTCATATATAGTTGGAACATTAAGAACTTGTTTTGTTTGTGGGGTTGGTTTGTGATGATGTAAGAGGGAAGCATTTTACAAGACTGACAATCACAACATGAGTCGTTCAGTTTTTTTAAGGTTCTGTATGATATCAGTCCTTAAATTTTTTTTCCCAAACGAGAGATAACACACACAAAATCCAGAGAGGAAAGCACTATATAAGACTGACATCTCAAAAAGCTAATAACTTCCTTTGTCTCCTCTCCCCGATATGAGAATTTCATTCACCACTCAAGTCCACAAGCTTATTATGGTACAAAAATTCCATGGTGTTCATTTTTGTTGGTGGGGCTGGTTTGTGATGCTGCAGGAGGGCACACAATAGGGGTGGCAAGGTGCGTGTCATTCAAGCAGAGACTATACAACCAAAATGGAGACAATCAATCTGATGAGAGTCTTGACAGAGCATATTACTTTGGATTGAAATCAGTATGCCCAATATCAGGTGGTGACAATAACACAGCTTTTCTGGACTTCACGTCACCCATCAAATTTGACAACTCTTATTTCAAACACATTCTGTGGGGGAAAGGGCTTCTAAATTCAGATGAAGTGCTTTGGACAGGGAGAGTTGGGAAGATTATGGAATTGGTGAAAGCCTATGCTACAGATGAGGGCTTGTTCCATATGCAATTTGCCAAGTCTATGATTAATATGGGTAATATTAGCCCTCTTGTTGGGTATAATGGTGAAGTAAGGAAGAACTGTCGTAGAGTTAACTAAAAATAAAAGGAGAAAAATAGATATTTTTATGTGCTAAGACAGCCATTCCATTCTCCCATGATGTTTTAATTATGTATTTCACTTCATTTTAATAGAACTCTTTGAAGTTTTATGTCTTGTTGGAGGAATGATTGGATGTAAGACATCAATTTTCGTTTTTCCTTTATAATATATATACATAATTTTTTGAAAAAAAATTTCTAACTCATTTACTCGTGGAGTTTACTTAAATGACACATACCATTATCTAGTTTGAAAAATGATACAAACTTCACTCAATGTTAGGTTTCAGTAATAAATTAGATATTAATTTGTTACAAACTGTTAAGGCTGAGGAAGTACTCACTATAATATCCAAACTAGAATTCACTCGTAAGTTGTTAATGGTATGTGTCATTTTACTGAAACCATGTATGTTACAAATTCTAGTGCTCCCACATCGTAAGTTTCTCTTTTACTCTCCATCATAGCTGTTCAATGAGACCATGTATATACTAATGTAAACTGTATATAACCATGACTATAAGCTCTACTAGTCATGATCATGTTGCTAACTCAAAGGCACTCAATATGTAACTGTTAAGGCTGAGGAAGTACTCACTGTAATATAGTAAGTTCAGGAAACAATCAATGAGCACTAAGTGGGACGTCACCCAAGTCGCGTCTGGGTAAGGTCCATTGAGCAGAGATTGTGTTAGGACCGTTGACCCCTGTAAAACGTTGACAGACGTGCTCAGTGTGAGTTATTTTGTTATCTGAATTGATTGGACCTACAGTGTTTAGCCTCCTCACTTGATGGGTGCGCGTTGGTTAGCCCAAGTTGGTATCAGAGCCATGATTAGTCTTGGTTATAGTACTGTTTATATCCTCTTTACATTAGACATACATGGTCACACACATACATGTCTGACATTAGTTCTGCATCTATACAATCCGTAGCTAATACAGTAACCTCCATGTCTGAGGTAACCGAATTAATTGCATATCAAGGTGTAAAAGAAGCCTTAGATAAATGGACTATACCTAAGGTAAAACCTGAAACAATATATAAAATTGGAACATTTGATTTCAAGTAGCCGTAAAATCATTAAAACATTTGAATATGCCATCCCATTACAGCATAATGATTATGTTTTATATCTGTTGCATTTGCATGATTTATATCCATTCATGCAAAAATATAAATATGTGCATATAGGCTTATGCAAATTGTATTAAAACCTTTAACTCTGCTAGGACAGTACACCAGCATACAATGCACCCTTCGAGATGGTAGGTGTCTGAACTGGAAAGCTTCTCTTATGGGAGCCATAGAGACTAGTTTATCTCATGGACCTGTTTATTTTAATATTTATCCAAATTTAAGCATTGCATTATCTGATAGCAACATAGCCAAAGTATTTGCACTGAGAGTTCAGTCACATGGCTATGATTATCTTCCAGGATCGTCTCCCTTTGCTATCTATCCTCTTTAGGATTCATCTTAAGGTTTTGACAACCTTGAATCCTTACACCAGAAAGCAAAGTGAGCAAGGACATGCCGTCCTTATTGATACTAATATGTTTCACAGCCAAGTGGCTGTTCCTCGCATGATTTCCTAGTCTGACATCACCTTTCCTGACACCTGGCAAATTCCTCAGGCTGTCCCTACCAGACCTGTAATCCGACAATCCCTTAAAGATGTCATCCAAACTCAATGTGGCACTGTCTATCTTCGTTTTCAGAAACCATCTCTATCTCTGACCAGAAGCCCTTCTAGTCTAAGCAGCCATAATATTCCTCCCTATCATGTGGAAATACCCGAATCTTCTAGGGCCTCTGTACCTGAACCTCATGGCTCAGAGGAATATGATCATTCTTTTCCCCTGGAGGATCAGATTAGAGGAATTCACATCATCGGAAATCAGATTTCTCATGGTGTTTATGAATCCACCATCAATCGAAGGCCCATGAGCCCAACCACAAGTGACATGCAATTCTATATTTAGATGGATTTTACACCCAATAGTATGTTAAGACAAAGTCTTCACCAGGATTTTATGCAACCAAAATATAAGGATTTTAGATATTGGTATTTCGCCAACCATAATCCTCAACAACTCTTAGATCTGAAGAACATGTACTACTTCCGATTAGAACAGGATCAACGCCTTCAGTCTTTCCCTGAATGGTATTACCAGCTCACTCAAAGAATCAAAATAAAATATGACCAATAGTTACATAATAATTGTGTGTAATTACTTTAGTCTACTCTAGTTACTTTTTATTTGAATTGAGTCACTTTTCTGTATTATAAAAGGGCATCTCACCCTTGTTGAGAAGTAGAAGATTTTCCTTTCGTGTGTTTAATAGAATGCTCATGTGTTGAGCCCTTATGTTTGCCTTTACACTCTCTCTCTAAATTCTCTCTCTCTCATCTCTTAGCTCCATCACTTTCCTGCTCACACCTGCACATACATAACGTTGTTGTGCTCAAGTGCTCCAGTGCTCCCACACCGTAAGTTTCTCTTTTACTCTCCATCGTAGTTGTCCATGAGACCATGTACGTACTAATGTAAACTGTATATAACCATGACTATAAGCTCTACTAGTCATGATCCTGTTGCTAACTCAAAGGCACTCAATGTGTAACTGTTAAGACTGAGGAAGTACTCACTGTAATACAATAAGTTCAGAAAACAATCAATGAACACTGAGTGGGACGTCACCCACGTCGCGTCTGGGTAAGGTCCGTTGAGCAGAGATTGCGTTAGGACCGTTGACCCCTATAAAATGTTGGCAGACATGCTCAGTGTGTGTTTGGATCTGATACAACCTCCATGGCCACATCAAGCACCAACCCGAAAGAAGTCCTCTTGACACCAGCACTGTTGTGTGGAGAGATAACGAGTTTTTATCTCCCATGGATCTTCCATCCATTTTTCATCATTCGGTTCAATTATGAGGATTATTTCCTCAGATATTCAGTTAATAATGTACTGTATTAAAATAAACAGGTCCATGAGATAAACTAGTCTCTATGGCTCTCATAAGAGAAACTTTCCAGTTCAGACACCCACCATCTCGAAGGGTGCATTGTATGCTGGTGTTCTGTCATCATTCTTTATGAATTCCAATCTGAAACCTGTAGTGATATTCCTAATGCCTTTTGGGATAGAAAGTAACACATTATATCATTGCCATATCAGCCAGACTTCAATGAGAAGAATATTCCTACCAAATCGAGACCTAGCCAAATGAAAAAGAAATATTTGGAACTCTGCAAAACTGACATTGAATCTCTGTTACAAAAAAAATTAATTAGACCCATTGTGTGTGTAATATATATATATATCATTTATGACTCATGAGAGCTTTTAATTTTTTATTATAAATTTGTTAAAGATAGTAAATGAATATAGTAGGAAGATATGTAATTTTGGTTATACAAACCATAAATTTACTTATTTTTTATGATTATAAAATTAGTTGTCTAATTTTATATTAAGTTTCTAAATAGTTTATATATGTATATAAAGCCTGAAAATGATTACGTGAATAATCGGTCAATTAAAATTAGTAAAAATGACCAAAACAATGAATCATTAGTTTATATCGAATCAATGCTGGTTCCCTATGAGAATTTTAAAAATTCAAACACTACCATTAAAATCCCCCTTTTCGGTCATTTTCCGCATCTCCTTAATTCCTTATTGGCCGAACGTCGACCTATAAACGACGTCGTATATTTTTATTGTCACACCTATAAAATCAAAGAAGAGCATCAAAAAGCTTCTTGTTTTACAAGCTTTCTGAGAGAGACAATCCCATTTCTTCGATCTCCGAGCTGCGACTGCTACTAGGTCTGTTCGTGCTACGATGAGCGATGGAGAAGATGCTGTGCGGCGTCGTAATGCGGTAAACGATTACCGCAAGAAACTCCTCCAGCACAAAGAGCTGGAATCCAGAGTTAGATCGGGTCAGTCTTTTACAATACAATTCTAAAATCTGTGCATATTGGTGAACATTTTGCTAATTCAGGGTCGGTCATCCTAATGTGTTTCACGGTCTTTGAACAGGTTTAGGGTTTCTTCGATTTTTTAGTTTTAGTATAGTTTTCAGTCTGAGATTGTTAATTTAACTATACGAGTTGTCTAATTAATTGATTTATGAAAAGTTAGAGATTTGACTGAATCGACTATAATATGAGAGTTCAGCTCGATGTAGAAAAGTGGGAAGTGAAATGAAGGATAATTCGCGAGTAGCTGATAATGTTTGAAGCTAATGGTAGCTGCTAATGTTTGAAGAATTTGCTAGGTTTTTTTTTATGTAAGGGGGAGAGGTATGATGATGGTGCAGTTAGTGACACCTGTTTAAAATTTCAAACTTGCAGTGAGGGAGAATTTGCGAGCTTCAAAAAAAGAATTCAACAAGACAGAAGATGATTTGAAGTCTCTTCAAAGTGTTGGGCAGATCATTGGAGAAGTTCTCAGGCCACTGGACAATGAGCGCTGTAATTGCTCTTCTTTGTCATTGCCTTAAATTTCTTTTTGATATGTTACGTTTGAACTGAGTTTTCCTGGAGCTATCAATGATTATAGAATGTGGTTGTTCTTAATTTCAGTGATTGTGAAAGCAAGCAGTGGTCCAAGGTATGTAGTTGGATGCCGTAGTAAAGTGGATAAGGAAAAATTGACAGCCGGTACTAGAGTAGTTCTTGATATGACAACACTCACCATTATGCGAGCTCTTCCACGTGAAGTAAGTTAATGTAGTTGTACTTCTTTCTCTTCTGAATGATGTTAGATGGCATCATCCTTATTATTTTCAGCAAGGAATGAAACTGAATAACATATATTTATGCTCTTCTTCTTTTGAGTCCGTAGGTTGATCCAGTTGTTTATAACATGCTGCATGAAGATCCCGGCAATGTTAGCTACTCTGCTGTGGGGGGTTTATCTGATCAGATTAGAGAGTTGAGGGAGTCTATTGAGCTACCTCTCATGAATCCAGAGCTTTTCCTAAGGGTCGGAATCAAACCACCTAAGGTGATTTATCTTTTCCGTGTCCCCTTTCTTTCATCTGGTAGGCATGTACATGTAGGTTGTTAATTTTGTGCTTGCGAAAAGCATATACTTTTTATCATTTATCTTCTGATTTATGACTTGGGACTAAATTTGCAAATTTGATGTTACTGTGTCAGGGTGTTCTTCTTTATGGGCCTCCAGGTACTGGAAAGACATTGTTAGCTAGAGCAATTGCAAGTAACATAGATGCTAACTTCTTGAAGGTAGCGTTGATTCATTTATCAAACTTGTAGAGGTTCTGCGGTAATTTCTAACCCTTGTTCTTCATAAGAATAATTTTTTTACCACCTTTCATCATATGAATATAGGTTGTTTCAAGTGCCATAATTGACAAGTACATTGGAGAAAGTGCTAGGTTGATAAGAGAAATGTTTGGATATGCACGTGATCACCAGGTAAGATCTGTTGGTAAGGACTCGTCTTACCATGTTTATGTAATCAATAACTGATTCATATGCTTCTTCTTTGTCTATTTAGCCCTGCATTATTTTTATGGATGAGATTGATGCCATTGGGGGGCGGAGATTCAGTGAAGGGACAAGTGCAGACCGTGAAATTCAGAGAACACTAATGGAGTTGCTTAATCAACTTGACGGTTTTGATCAGCTTGGCAAGGTAGTCTAAATTATATAAGCCAGTTAAATTTGTCTATTTTACTTTACTGTATTGTAGTTGCATGTGTGCCTTATACCAATTATATGGACTATCTTTTTGGTATTTGGGGGTAGGAAAAAAGGAGAATGGGATTGGCAAATTACACATTTGGTCCATGTCAATTAATGCTGCAAAGCATGCGCTTCTGATCACCAACTCTTTAATCTTCATGCGACCTTAAGAGTTATCAATTAAAATACGATTAATACTGAAATTGGATTTTATTGGCTTGAGTAATTTGACATTGCTATCGTAGGTTAAAATGATCATGGCAACAAATCGTCCCGATGTTCTTGACCCTGCACTTCTTCGCCCGGGACGGTTGGACAGAAAGATTGAGATTCCGTTGCCCAATGAACAATCAAGAATGGAGGTCCTTAAGATTCATGCAGCTGGAATTGCCAAACACGGTGAGATTGATTATGAAGCTGTTGTGAAACTTGCAGAGGTGAGTCATTATGATGTCCACTTGATAATGAGAGTTTAAATTGTCCTCATAAATAATTTTGCATAAGGAAGGAATATATGGTTTTGGGTGAGAATAACATATGGTTCTAAAAGTGAAAGTGGTAAGAATATTATAATTTTTCATGTGGCTATTAGTTATTTAATCACTCCGATTTTTTGTAAAATCAAATTTTATACATGCTAATTTCAAGTAATGATAAATATAGAAAATAACTAAAACTTTTTATTATGAAAACAAAAAAAATTCTCCTACACATCCTTGAAAATCTTGCAGCCCAATATTTTCAAAATTAATATATATTTTTAAATTCACTAGATCATTATTGGTATTTTAGTAAATAACCATAATTTGGGCTCATATACTATGCATACCATTGACCTGTTATCCATTGCACTTGTACAGGGATTCAATGGAGCCGACCTTCGAAATGTTTGCACTGAAGCCGGAATGTCAGCTATTCGAGCGGAAAGAGATTATGTTATCCATGAAGACTTCATGAAGGTATATAGGCTTTTCTTTTACCGTGTTGAATAATCTACCATGCGTCATCCAATGTATAGTTATGCTCAGTCCCATCTCTTTTAATATTTAGGCTGTGCGGAAGCTGAACGAAGCTAAGAAACTCGAGTCTAGCGCACATTATAGTGCTGATTTTGGGAAAGAATAGAAATTTTACAATTTGCTCTACAAAGTCATGGATCTGTCACAGTGCAACCTTTTCTAGTCTTGTGAAGGAATCTGAATCTCGGTGAAGTATTCTCACCAAAACGAGCACAATTCCTGGGTTGCATCTAATTCTTTAAACTTGTAGTAGCTTATCACAGCTTAAAGGGGTGAATTTCATGGCTATATTTGCTTTAATAGTTATATATTCGTCCCCTGCACCATTTTGGCATAAAGATATTCATTGTGCTTTTACATTACTGTATTCATTGTGATCTTGAAAGTTCTTGCAATCTATTTTTCTTAAAATTGACTTTCTCGGTTTTCGTGTACTAAGCGTATGGTTAGTATGGTTAGAACGTAACAATAGTCTTTGAAGAAGATGACCATTGTGAACAATCAAAATGCAAACCCTTATCGACATAGCCTTTTCAACAAGCTCATTAGATTTTCACACAACAATGGATGTGGCATTGAAGAAGATGACCATCTGTGAACAAGCTTTGCCACAAGTTCTATGATGGGTATTGCCCAATTCAATCATTTCGTTTTGGATGTAGCTCTATTGGTCAATTTGTATTTCACCATCCTCACTATCTTGTAGAACCAGAAAGCACTGACAAGCTGCAATCCTACTGCCATGGCCTGCAGAGTTTGTGGTTTTTTATCAATTTATCAAGTAAAGTTTTACAGACTTCAGCAGATGTTGCACACAAAACGTTTGAAGAATTACCTTAATGAGAAAAGGATTGCTGGCTGATAGTGTCACATAAGTAAGATAAGGCCCTCCTACCATCCTAGCCAATGAGAATATGACTGAAAATGCAATCTGTCAAATACCCATTATAAGGTAGCATGTTAACTTTGATTTTCACATGAAATCACACAAATCCTTTCCATGTTCCATGTCAAGTTGATAACTAAATATCAAATGTACTTTTAAGTATCAAAAGTACATTTCAGAAAAAAAAAAATCTATTAAATGCTTAATCAAGATCTTTAGAGTATCTACAAACTTTTGGGTAAAATGCATTTTTGGTCTTTCAAGTTACTTTGATTCTCAATATAGTCCTTGTACGTCTAATTTTCTCAATTAAGCTCCACTAACGATTCAAACGCGGCAATCAAATCCCTGATTGATTTTTTCATCTTAATGGTGAGTTTGAGATTTTTTCATCTAAAAATACTTTAATGCATTAAAAAAATGTTACTGTAAAATCTTGTTGTTTGAACCATATTTAGTATATGAAAACATTTTTATGAGTTCTTGTTGTTTGAACCACATTTAGTATATGAAAACATTTTTACAAGAAACTCATGCTCAAATTTTTTTAAAATATTTATACATAAATATATTTTAAAATATATGTAATTGTTTCGTTGAAAGACATATATGACAAAATAATGAATTAAGATGTTATTTTTAATTTATAAAAATATTTTTAATTATAAACACTAATAAACACGTTCTAAGATCTTGAACCTAAAAATCACATATGTTGATAATATGAACGTTTATAATTCTCATCCATGTATCATTTGATTGTTCTTGTCATCAAGGACAAAAACTGTAAGGGTTTTTAGAAATTGTTTTTTTTTTGTTTTAAAATCAATCCTACAGAGAACCAATGCCCAAACCATTTAGATTTTTTGTTTTGAACAAATCATTTAGATTTCAATTGCTGGTTATAAAATAAGATGAAAAACGGAAATAAAAAATATCCAAAAAAAATATGAGGGAAGAGTAACGTACATCGGCAGCCAAGTTAAGATCAGTGTCCCTGAAACCAAGCTCTTTAAGAACTTCTCTGAAATGGAGGAAAGGACTTGATATCTCTGTTATCCACACTGCTGCTACCATCTCCGATCCACACTGCATGCAGATCACCACTACTATTACTAATTAACATTGTAGTGTATGTACTGTGGCAAAGAAATTGAGAAAAGAAGAGAAGGGTACTTTTTGATAGGCAAGGCCGGCTCCAATCCCAACAATGCTGACCAAATGGTGAATGGAATTGTCTATATTGAATTTCTTGTCAAATTGGCAACACCCTAAATCATATATCAGATATGATACACTCACTGCTAATGTTTTCATCTGCTCACAAATCAGACACCCACCATCAATTCTCTGTATGTGTGTGTGTGTGTATGAGAGAGAGAGAGAGAGAGAGAGGGGAAGAGAGAGAGAGAGAGGGG
>QANY01005060.1:171735-219483 GCA_003255025.1 Datisca glomerata
GAGAGAGAGAGAGAGAGAGAGAGAGAGAGAGAGAGAGAGAGAGACCTGCTGAGGAGAAGATTTTGAAGCCAGAGGACAAACTGGGCAGCTCCAATCTTGAACAGAGAGTAAAGCTAAAATGACAGCTAAAGCTGCATGGATTGTAGACACTATCCGGTTGCAGAATTCAAAAGATTGTTTTGGGAAAAAAATTCTGATTACCAGAAAAGCTGCTGTCCATGAAACAACACCCATAATAACCACGTTGACAACATAATCTTCCATTTCTAAGAGCTACTTTGAAGCTTCTCTGAAAAACAGAGAAAAATGAGGGAAAATTGACCCAAAATTCAACAACTTTCCAAGCAAATGTGAAGAAACTGAGATTATGAGTTGGAAAAAAATGGGTTTCAATCTGAGTAAGTAGTTGGACTAATTAATGAAGTCAGCTAGATTAGGGTGAAAGTAGGTTTAACAATATTTAAAGCTCTTCTCATCTCTAGACCAAACTCAACAAATGGCTTTTGTCATTACTTGCAAAATTTAAGTCTTTTATATTTCATTTGCATTTGAATTAAGGGAAGTCGCTGTCAACCAGTCCTACAGTCAGCTTGGATAACTTGCTGAGGTTTTTGTAGATGGGGCCTATCCTTTTAATAATGCATAGAGGTTTGTTTGTAAGATTATGTCATCAATTAATTAAGGTAAGTTGTTTTACACCTTTCTTTAAAAAAATCATTTTTTCTCGAATATAAATTATATTTTCAAGATGAAAAATTACAATAACTTGAATCATTCTTATGATGATCTGGATCATCTCATCTTCCGTTGAACATGATATTATTTATGTTTGGACCGTGTATTCAAAAAATAGATGATTTGAATTCGATTGGACTAAAAGATAAAATTGAAAATTATTATTACATGCAGTCAGTAGATTTGAGTAGTGTAATCTAAATTAATGATTCAGGTACACTGAACATCACCTCTTTTCAAGATTACTCAACTGAAACATGAAGGAGAGATCCCATTTTTCTTTTGAGGAATAGATGGAGAAACTTAAACCACTAAGTTAACCTCAATGATAAAAAAATAAATTCATTTATTTTACTATTGTTTACTGTAGATTTTTACATGTTCCATATTTTCAGTAAATTATAGATTTTGAAGAGCATCATGCTTTGGGCTGAAACTCCATTTTGCTACGAAATCTCATGAAAATTTATAGATCATTAGGATGAGTTTTACTGGATAAAATGATATAATAATTAGTTTTATATTATTCTTTAAAATAGTTTTTTATTTAAAGGTTATATTTAAAAGAAATTACAATAAGTGCACAAGTTTTGAAAGTCAATTTAAGAAATAACAGTTTTTTTTTTCAAACTTTAGATAAGTAGATAATTTTTCTTGCCACATCATCAACCAACTGTTGCAAAATTATTGTTTAACGATTTTAACCTTGAATATATAGATTTTATAATCTGATTTGGTGGATCCTTTTAATTAATTAAAAGTCTTATAATTAATGATTTCTAATTCAAATATTATTTCATTGATTTTTTTTAATTAAATTAGGGGATAATTAATGATTGATTATATTTTTCTTAATATCAGTTAAAGTTTGTTAAGAAAATATTCTTTCAAATTAATGACATTATCAATACCTCTGATATACCCAAAAAACTATCAGTATATCAAATTTTGAATTTTGAACGGTTATGGAAAATTAATATGTTACTTGTTAAATGGCTATGGTAAATCAAATTTTAAATTTTGAGCATCAATTACATTATTAATTCTAGCATCTTATATCATCTAATATACCTCTCATATACCCGAAAAATCATCAAACACACTATATATAGATTAGAGTCATTTTAGTAAAAAATTATTGATAGATTAGAAAACCTGCTATTTAACTAAACTATTAAAAAATTATTATTTCTTAAAATAACCCTAAAAGCTTGTTTATTCTGTAAAATTTTCCAATATCTAACCCGTTGCTGCTGAAGATGACCACCTCGTTTAGAACAAGAGGTGATTCGTTTCAAGCTTTTCAGGCTTTGATCCAAAGGACAAAGTAATGTGTGCTGAATAACCATAGGCTGATCCATTTGAACGAGGCCCATTCGGAGCGAGTTTTCTTTGGGCCATTGATTCATCGTAAATTAGGCCTGCGTATTGTCCTTCTTTGGTACGAAAGTACGACCGATCATGGAGGGAAAATGTTACTGTTCAATTCCCCTCGGTCAGAAAGACTGTAACCACTTCGGAATCTGAGTTTCTCAGTTCAGAGGATTGAATTTGTAAATGATTTGTTTTTTATGAAAAATTAATTTAAAGAGAAAATGAGAGAATAAAGACACAATTATTTACGTGAAAAACCCTTAAAGGAAAGAAAAATCATGAGAAATTTGTTGATGTTCACTTGTGCAAAAAATGATTTTACATAGTTATTGATGAGAGAAGAGAGAAATGACAGTGCCTTTAGTTAAGGTTTTCTTGGGTTGCCTCACCTATCTCTTCTTTTCTTTTTCATGTGCTTGTACTTATAGGTCTGATAATGATAATAATAATAATAATATCAGATGACGTCAGACCTAAGATAACACTCATTCGTGGGATCTATTTTCTTCTTTATGTTGTATCTGTCACACTCAGCCGTTCATCAGTCGCTACCACATGGTAGTTCCCCGTGGTTCTGAGCCAATTAGTCAGAACCACTTGGTGACTGACCAATCCTGTCTTGTCCAAGTGATGCAGCTTGCCCAATCAATCATGACCACTCAATTGTCAGTTTGAACCCTCCTTTTCGTTCTGATGTTCTATCTTGTCCAAGACGTAATGATTCCCCATTCTCGAGATATCGGTTCCCATTCTTGAAGCCATGATCCCTGTTTTTGTGATGTTAGTTCCCTGTTCTGGAAGTGATGATCCCCGTTCTTGTGATGTTGGTTCCCGTTCTGAAGGCGATGATCTTCACGTTCTCGAGATGTTGGTTCCCATTCTGGAGGCGATGCACCCCGTTCTTGTGATGTTGGTTCCTGTTCTGGCGGTGATGATTTCCCGCTCTCAAGATGTCGGTTCTCGTTCTAGAGGTAATGATCTCCGTTTTGTGATGTTGGTCCCTTTTCTGGAGGCGATGATCTCTCGTTCTCGATATGTCGGTTCCTGTTCTGGAGGCGATGATCTCCCATTCTTGAGATGTCGATTCCCGTTCTGAAAGTGATGATCTCCTATTCTCGAGATGTTTCACGACTTCAGCCAGTCATTTGTTTCTACATTCTCAATGCTTCTTATGAGTCCTGGGAGAGTCCATTTTGTTCCACGTGATAGCGATGTAGTTTTTATCTGTTCATTTGCCCCCCATTGTGCTTCGACGAAGTTCGTCGAAGTGCAATGAGTGCTTCCAACACATATCTGATTTTGATAGGTTTGATTCTCTTATTTTTTATAGAGTCTTCGGATCGTATGATCCGTTTAAACAAGGGTATCTATGATTTTAAGTTTTTGATTTTCCTTCTGAGAACAATGTCTATGGACATTCTCAAGGACTTAGGCTCATTTCATGGAGTCATGACCCCGTTTTGATTTCGACTCATCGATAAAGTTTCCCCATTTGCTTCATTTTTCATTTTCCTTCTCTCGTACGATAAGATCTGTGACATGAATATTATACAAAAATAATATAATAATTGAAATGAGTAAGGAGCGAGTGTACCGTTTCATAATTTCATAGTAGGAGCTTGAGTTTGATGGCCCACTTCTATTGGTAGAAATTTTTCTTTTTCCCTTGCTACGGACTTACTGATAGAGTTTCTCTTGTTTTCATTTTTCCTTTGTATTTTTGCTTCGATTGATGAGACTCACTTTGTTTGCATAATTTTTCTTCTATTGAAATCCATTTTGGTTGTTTTTCATTCTTTCTTCAAAGGCTCTAGCAAAATTTTAGAGATCCAAATCTGTTCTCGTACCAACTTCAAGCTGTCAATGAAATCCGTGCACATACACTTAAGAATTTTTGCCTCCCATTTCTCTTGAGAATAGTTGTTTCCATACTAGAATCTGTTGTGAAACAATTCTAGTTTAGAATCCGTTCTGGTGACTTTGATCTTTGTTAGAAAACAAATATCTTTTCAGTTGTGAAATCCGTTTTCGAGGATACGACTTTAACTTCCTTCAGAGAGAATGCGTTATAATCTTCCCATTTCCGAGGACTCAGGTTCAAATAAAGAACCATGACCCCATTCTCACTCTGAAAGAATGACTTATGATCTGTCCATTCTCAAGGACTTAGGTTCGAATAAATAACCATGACCCCCATTTTCTTTCCGAGAGGACTTAGGTTCAAATAAAGAATCATGACCCTATTTTTGCTTTGAGAAGGATTTACGAACTGCCCTTTCTCAAGAACTTAGGTTTGAACAAATAATCATGACCCCCGTTTCCTTTTCAAGAGGACTTAGGTTCAAATAAAGAACTATGACCTCGTTTTTGCTTTGAGAGGGACTTACGAATTGCTCGTTTTCTTTCAAGATGAGGACTTAGGTTCAAATAAAGAAACATGACCCCATTTTGATTTCCTTTTGAGAACGGTGTCTGTAGACACTCCCAAGGACTTAGGGTCCTTTCGTGGAACCATGACCCCGTTTTGATTTTCTTCTGAGAGCAAGACTTATGAACTGCCCCTCCCAATAACTTATGCCTTTAGTTCCTTTTGAGAATAAGATTTATGAATTGCCCCTCCCAAGGACCTACTCTCTTAGATCCTTCTGAGAGTAGGACTTATGAACTACCCCTCACAGAGACTTATGCCCTTAGTTTCTTCTAAGAACGAGGTTTGTAGACACTCCCAAGGATTTAGGCTCCTTCTATGGAACCATGATCCCGTTTTGATTTTCTTCTAAGAGTAGGCCTTATGAACCGCCCCTCCCAAGGACTTATGCCCTTAGTTTCTTCTGAAAACAGCATCCGTAGACACTCCCAGGGACTTAGTCTCATTCCGTGGAACCATGACCCCATTTTAATTTCCTTCTAAGAGTAGAACTCATGAACTGTCCATCCCAAGGACTTACGCCCTTAGTTCCTTCTAAAAGTGGACTTATGAATTTCCCGTTCCAAAGACTTACGCCTTTAGTTCCTTCTAAGAGTAGGACTTATGAACTCCCCCTCCCAAGGTCTTACGCCCTTAGTTCTATTGTCGAAGAAGAGAGAGAGTTGACAGCCTGCATGTTATCGCGTCACAAGTTTCGATTGAGAACTCCAAATTGAATTCCGTAAAATTATTCAATAAGTAGACTTTTGTATCTTTCTGATGATATAAAATTCACCGTGTATTTGGTTTTCAATTAATACAGTTTAATTTCTGAACCTTACAGTTCTACATAATCTATTTTTATGTATGAAAACCACAATAAAATTCTCCACCGTCAATATAATTTTGTCCGCCATCAAAGATAATTTCGTCCCCGCTGTCAAGACTTTTCCCGCTCTCAAGATTTTCTCGTTCTCGAGACTTTTTCCGTTCTCAATATTTTCCCGCTCTCAGGACTTTTCTCGCTCTCAGGACTTTTCCGTCTCGAGACGTTCTCGTTCTCGAGACTTTTCCCGTTTGTCAAGTTAATTCTGTTTCTGTTCTCATACCTTTTCCCATTCTCAGAACTTTTCCCGTCTCAGGACTTTTCCTGTTCTCATGACTTTTCTGTTCTCGACGCTTTCCCGTTCTCGAGACTTTTACCATTTGTCAAGCTAATTCTGTTTCTGTTCTCAAGACTTTTCCCGTTCTGAGGACTTTTCCTGTTCTCAGGACTTTTTCGCTCTTGAGACTTTCCCATTCTCGATACTTTTCCCTTTATGTTCTTCAGACTTTCCCATTTTGGAAAAATTTTCTTTTCCGTTCTCCAACTCTTATTTTCTGCCTTTCTGTACTCGACTCTTCTTTTTTTTTTTTCCAGTGTTTCTTTACTCAAGACGTTTCTTTTTCTTACATTTTGTTTCATTCCTTGCGTGTTTTTCTCCTTGGCTTTTTTTGTTTATTTTCCACATTTTAGAGAGAAAGTTTTTCCTGCTCTCAAGGGCTTAGACATCTATGTCGCCAACCTTTTTTTCCCATTTTAGAGAGAATGTGGTAATGATGTAAAAGAAATAAGCCAATCAGTATGCAAGGAATGAGTTTACCGTTTTCTGTTCTGTTTCTAGTTTTGTACTTGTTTTCGTTCCCATCTCTACTTCTAACCCGTTGTCATTTCTGTTCCCGCTTTCGTTGTGAAGGGGGCGTTTTGATTTGGATTTTGGCGTTTTGGGAGGAATTTCTCAAGTTTTTCTTTCACTCTTAATGCAAGCACCAAAATCTAAAAGATTTTTTTGTATGGAAAATCCTTTACAAACGAATAATAAAAATCATAATTTAAAGAGAGAATGAGAGAATAAAGACGTCATCATTTACGTGAAAACCCCTTAAAGGGAAAAAAAATCACGAGAAGATTGTTGATGTTCACTTGTGTAAAAAAGGATTTTTCATAGTTGTTGAGAGAAGAGAGAAAAGGCAGTGCCTTTAGTTAAGGTTTTCTTGGGTTGCCCCACCTCTCCCTCATTTTCTTTTTCATGTGCTTGTCTTATAGGCCTGATGATGATAATAATAATAATAAAAATATCAGATGAGTTCGGCCTAAGATAACATCCATTCGTGGGGATCCCCTTTCTTCTTTATCTTGCATCTGTCACACTCAACCGCTACCATATGGCAGTTCCTCGTGGTTCCGAGCCAATTAGTCAGAACCACTTGGTGACTAACCAATCCTGTCTTGTCCAAGTGATGTAGCTTACCCAATCAAGTATGGCCACTTGACTGTCATTCTGAACCCTCCTTTCCATTCTGATTTATGTCCTGTCCAGGAGGTAACGATTCCCTGTTCTTGAGATGTCGGTTCCCATTCTTGAAGCCATGATCCCCATTATTGTGATGTTGGTTCTCGTTTTGGAAGCGGTGATCTCCGTTCTTGTGATATGGGTTCCCGTTCTAGAGGCGATGATCTCCCGTTCTGGAGGCGATGATCTCTCGTTCTCGAGATGTCGGTTCCCGTTTTGGAGGCGATGCTCCCCATTCTTGTGATGTGGGTTCCTGTTCTGGAGGCGATGATCTCCCGTTCTCGACATGTCAGTTCCCGCTCTGGAGGCGATGATCTCGGTTCTCGAGATGTGGGTTCCCGTTCTAGAGGCGATGATCTCCCGTTCTCGAGATGTCAGTTCCCGTTCTGGAGGTGATGATCTCTCATTCTGGAGGCGATGTTCCCTATTCTTGTGATGTTGGTTCCCCTTCTGGAGGTGATGATTTCTGTTTCTGTGATGTGGGTTCCCGTTCTGGAGGCGATGATCTTTCATTCTCGAGATGTCGGTTTCCGTTTTGGAGGGGTGATCTCCTATTCTCGAGATGTCGTCTCGTTTTGGAGGCGATGATCTCCCGTTCTTGAGATGTTGATTCCTGTTCTAGAGATGATGATCTTACATTCTCGAGATGTTTCACAGCTTCATTCAGTCATTAATTTTCGACGTTTCTCATTCATGGGTGAATCTTTTTTGTTAGACGTGGCAGTCAAATATTTTGTAAGAGTAGGTTTTTGGGAATTACGACCTTAAAACCGATAGTTTGGTCGGTGATTCGACTTTTCAGTATGGAGTTATACCATGTTCCGCGGACTTTCCCGGCAATTACCTTCAAGTTTAACAATCGTCATGATAGTCTTCCCCTGGATGGATATAGAATTTCGCCGCATTGCCGTCCCTTGACCGGGATGAAGAATTTGAAAGCCGAAACAGATGTATCGAGACCCGAATACGGTGGTCGGATGTTTATTCTTGGGACGGGCTTCGTCGGGCAGTTCTTCGCTCAAGAGCTGAAGAACCTTGGATGGTAAAAGCTTCGTATCTCTACCACAACAATTCCTTGCACGAATTTTCCTGTGTTGCTTTCGGTCACTGTATTTTCTTTGAGCTTTGTTGTTCAACGAAATCCAACAAAACTGTTAACAATGTGATTAAATCTTTCTTTTGAGGAGCCATTCACAATAATTCGGTTCTTCAAGAAACCTGAAAACAAAATAATGGTGGATAGCCAAATTTGTATTTTGCTAATTTCAATTTACGTTGTAAACTTTGAAAAGTGAATGTGTATTTAAATGGGTGAATCCTCCATTGGTGTGAAGTTTATCTAATTTGACCATATAGCGTCACAATTTTTAAATCGTAAATTCAGGTGGCTGTAGTCTGTTAATTCTTCTATTAAGGTCCCGTTTCGGAAATAATTTAGAGAAGCTTATATACTGAACTTTGATCGTTAGGTGTGTCTCTGCGACTTGTAAAAACACCACTAAGAAGCGGGAATTGGAGGAAAGGGGATTTGACATTTACCTTTTTGATGCAAATGAGCCAGAGTAAGTTTACACTATTATTGTTGCTTTTGGAACCTTTAGAAGGATATGTTTCTCTATACGGATAAACCATCTTGTAAATTCATGTCCCATGCAATTTCTTTTGGATGTCCATTTTTCTTAAATTATTGTTGTTTCCTGTCCAGATTGAGCACTCTAAATACTCTGAAACACCATACTCACCTTCTTGTTTCCATCCCACCTGTTATTGGCACCGGGGATCCAGTATGATGTTATTCTTAATTATACTTAGATGATGTTCTGAATTTGGTCACTTACTTTGTGATAATCTCTGACAGCATCTTGTGCCATTGGTGTTTGTAGATGCTTCAGCATGAAGAACATTTGAGGAGTACCCTAATTGATGGAAATCTTCAATGGCTGTGCTATTTGTCATCGACTAGTATGTATTAATTGTCATTGCAAGTGAGTCTATGTTTGTCTGTCTCATAATTGCCCAGAAATGATATACTCTCTCAGCTGCTGAGATTTAGTTTTTCATTTTGAACATCTCTATCCAATAAGGCGCATGCTATTCAAGTACTGTGGTCTCCCATTTACCAATGCCTCACACCTTTGAGGTGTAAACAGTAAACATACTACGTACTGATACCAGACATGATTCTAAGGGATTCATTGATTTATCTGTCTTTCTAAAATTTCTTAGATGGTCTCTTCTTATTTCTCTAGTCAGTACTTCTCTCAAATAAATGAATATTTAACCACCATTAAATTGTTTTCCGCTTCATACCAATAAATAACCTTTTTTTTACCGATCAAAAAAATTAATAAATAACCTTTTTTTGTCATCTTATTTGTAGTCGTCATTTATATTTCTGATGATGTGTAATATTGCTTCTCTCTGACAGGTGTATATGGCAGTTGTGGTGGTTCTTTGGTAGATGAAGAGTAAGGTTTTGAGCTTTATAGTATTGTGTGAGAATTTAGACATTATAACTATTTCACCAGATACTTTCATCTCTTTATTGCAGTGACCCTACAAGGCCGTTAAATGAGTTGGGTAAATTAAGGATAGCTGCCGAAGATGGTTGGTTAAATTTGGGAAGTAATCTTGGGCTCTCAACGCATGTTTTCCGGCTCGGAGGTATCTATGGTCCTGGTAGAAGGTTGTGAAGATTATTCCATTAAAATTACCATCTTTCACTCGAATGCGTACTTACATTTACTCTTCTTTCAAATTATGGCTCTATACAACTTGAAATCCGCAGCATTATTGTTTCAGCAACAGTTATGTATTATCTCTTTGTATGAGATGATGGCATAGTTCTTGTTTCTCAGGCTATTTCTCTTAATATTTTCCATTACAGTGCCGTTGACACAATCATTAAGCAAAAACCCTTATCAGAAGGTCAGAGGATGAGAGTACGAAGGCAGTTCACATCCAGAGTTCACGTTGCAGACATTTGTCAAGCTCTTAAAGCCAGTATAGACACAGCTTCCCCAAGAGCAAGGTTATTTTCAATCATTTGGATCACTGAGTTATGTTAGTACTTCTTTTTAGAATCCACTCGCCACTCAACCGGGACGAAAATGATTAATGATCATATGATAATTCAATACATTAAAATCCTAATTTTGAAGGCGTGCATCTTCCAAAGTTGTTGTTTGACAGCCTCCTTCATCCTGGTTCTCGAAAGAACTAGATTTTTATCGTGTGAATCGTTGTTATTGATTGTAAACAGTATTTCAGGACTGAGATATATATTTGGGAGAAGTACAAATTTCACCCTTAAAGTTCATACTTTGTCAGTTGAATCCAAGATTCATTTTTGTCATTATGTCCTAGTTTCAAATTGTTGTCAATTTAGTCCTCTGAATTACCTTCAAACTTTTATCGATCACGTGACCCTCATGTGTTGATGTTATCAACCTATGAGTCGTTTGGGATATTATCTAACATGTGCAGGTCACGTGACCTAACAAAATCTTATTTAAAGTTAAGGGAAAGGCTAATTTGACAGCAACTTAAAATTTTAAGGACTAAAATGATAAATGAAAGGGACCAAAATGATAGAAAATATTAACTTCAAGGGTGTAATTTGTATTGGACCCTATATATGTCATATCATAGAACATCTTTTGTGTCTGTTTTGCTTTAGCTTTGATTTTGTTGAAAGTTGCATCATCTTGTTTGTCTCTAGAAAGGAAGTTTTTATTTACTTCTGAGTATTTCTTTTTTTAGGAAAGTTTACAATATAGTTGATGATGATCCAGCTCCACGGGAAGAAGTGTTTGCGTATGCGATGAACTTAGTTGAGAGAAAGTGGCCTGGTAAGCTGAAGGTATTATCGGAGAAATCAGAACCAGTTAGTGAAGGAGGAAGGCCAAGAGGTGATAAGAGAGTCTCAAACTTGAGAATGAAGAAGGAACTAGGAGTGAAGCTTCTTCATCCAAGTTATAAATCAGGCTTGGAAAGCATTATCAACCAAATGGGAAACCCATTTGAATAGGGTTCATAGACTGAATATGAGTCATTCTACTGTTCTACGGTTCTGGAGTGTAACATACAGGAGGAGAGAGAAAAAGTGGGGAAGAAACTTAAATGTTCTCTCTCCTCCCCACTGTGTCTCTCTCTCTCTCTTCTAGTATGTTATCATTATTCCTTTGAATAGAGTTCAAAGTTCAGAAAAGCTTTTATGATTGTTCACTGAAAATGCAGTGGTTCTGTGTTGTAGAACATGAATGCAGTGCTGCTGTGCTCATCCATTATCGTAGGGATGACTGTGGGGTGTTTCTCTGAACGGCAGAGTAGAAGGTTCTCCGAATGAGAAAAAATCCATTTCGTACTTAAATCAACGTACATTTACCGATTGTAAATAAATGGGCAGTCGATTTGAACTCAGAAAAATATTCCTATTTTGAGAGGTGAACACAGTTCGGTTCGATTAGTGGGTTAAAATTGAATTGAACTGAAACATTCGGTTCAGTTATATATCGAATCGTTTCGTGAATGTCAAAATAACCGAACTGAACCATGAGTTTTGGTTCGGTTCTTCGATTCGGTATTAATAATTAAAAATTAATTTTTAAATTCAATTTGTTCGGTTCAGTATTATTAATTAAAAAATAATTTTAAATTGAGTCTCACTCTCATTTTGTTGAGCATGCTTGAGTTTTGCTTTACATGTTTTATATAAGCTTTGTTTGACCTGTACATTTAGTTTTAATTTAGTTTCATATATTTTTGTATAATAGTTTTGACTGCTCTGAAGCCTAAAAAACCGTTATTGTGGGTCTTTTCATCTTATTGGGATGTATTAAAATTGACATGTAGTCAATGTTATTGGTGCATTAGATATAAACATATTTATTTGTCTAGCATGTAGCATCTGCATAATAAAGGAATGTGTGACATATTTTAACTGCGACTAGAAATCATCAGATGTTTACTTGAAAAATCAAAGTTTTGTGTTGGTTCGGTTAAAAAATTGAACATTTTCTGAATCGAATTGAACTGAACTATGGGGGCCTAAAGAACCGAACTGTAGGGACTAAAAGAATCGACTGAATCAATCATTTTCAGTTTGGTTTGATTTTGAACATTCCAATCTATTTTGTGCATGTCAAAATAGGAACCGCATGCCAAAAGTAGGAAATGGATCCTCTCGTATCCCCTCCCCTCATAAGAGGTATATGTTCATGTAATCTAGATCTTTCAATTCATTTTCAATGGTCCAAATTTAGTTAATGTAAATTTTCAAAAACAGTAGAATAAAAAATCTGGAACATTAAAAATTAAGTGAATGGTACAACATAATTACCTTAATATTGTCTCCAAAACAAGAGAACCTAATCCCCAAAATTAGGACTATGCAAGTAAATGGATAAGGATAAAATTGCTATATCGCAATTACTAGCTAATATGGTACTCAGCCATGGCAGAGGGCAGTTCATTTAGATTTGATTGTTCATTTTAAAAATACTTTTTAATTAGCTAATCTGGGTCATTCAAATTTTACTGAACGATCCAGATTTAACCTAATAATTGGCAGCGTCTCGAAGTAATAATTCTTAGATCAACTAAAAGCAATGGAGGTTTATAAAAAACGTCAGGATGGCCGAGTGGTCTAAGGCGCCAGACTTAAGTTCTGGTCCTCCTCGTGAGAGGGCGTGGGTTCAAATCCCGCTTCTGACAAAAACTCACCTTTTTAAATATCATTTTTCCCTTCATTCTCTCTCATACCTGTCCATTGATTAAGGGTTTTCTTTTTAATTGCGAGAGAATCCGCCAGATCGTCTAATGAACGAATCTCCACAAAATCATCACCTAGGAATGTAGACGATCTCGACCCTAGATCTATTATCGCACAACAAAGAACTGAGTATCAAATAATTGTTTTAGCATATGTGTTTGAGCCAAAAATTTAAAGCTTCTATGATAAATTGATTTGAAATTGAAGGATAAGATCTTATTTTAAAAAAAAATTCAAATTTAAAATCAGGATAGAGAAAATGTTATCAGATCTTATCATCAAATAAAAAAGAGTCTACATGGATAAATACTATGTTGAATAAGTGGTTTTAAAATTAAATGGTCCTCTAAATTCAGGGTAAACCAATCACTAAATGCAGCAAGAAGGTATTTAAAGTGGGTTCGTACATGTTGCAGGACCCACTAGAAGTGAAAGATGGGCATTTAGTGGAGTATATTTTTGAGAAATGATTAGAGGATAGGTAGTAGTCACACTAATCTAACCAAATTTGACACACCATCACGGTCGAATTTTGATTAAGTTTGTCTTTTATATGTCTTTTGCAGTGAGATTCTCGTTAGACATTCTGGCCTCCATGCTAAACGGGGGGAGATTCAAAGACTCTCAGTCCAGAAAATTGGCTTGGCCCGGACCTTATAGATTTGTTTATCAGCATTTTGACCTTGGAGGCTCGTCGTGCGTCGATTAGCAACTGATTCTGGTTTCTTCCCATGTTTTTTGTTATGAGTATCTACTACTCAGTATCATCCCTATTTTAGGTTTATATGTACGTTGTGTATTATGTTTTTGTTGTGACACTGTAGAGTCAATGTGTTTCAAAACTAGTTTAGCTTCCTAATTTTGTAAGGAAACACAAGATCGTGGATAGATACGCGCCAACGCTTGAGCTAGAAACTATGGTAAAAAAATTTAATGTAGTTAAGATATTAAATGTTGACTTAGTATGATTGTGTAATCTAGATCTGTATTCTGGTACACGATGGTCAAGATCATTGGTTTATGGCCAAGATCTCCATCATGGACGAGGAAGTCACTGTATGGGACACCTTGCTAGATGGCCGACTTAACACGGGACATACCGAAAATGTAAAAAAGATTGTATGTTCTTACCCCTCATCATGACTTGTAATTTGTCTTATAGCATGTGTGATTTTGACATTGATTACCTTTTTTATATTTTTTGAATGAAATTATAGTTAGAAGGTATGGACTTGATATTTAGGCCTAAGCTCAAAGATTTGTTGTCCCCGCTAACAACCTTATCTTCATTCAAAATTGCAAGGCCGCCCCAAGTGGTCACCCAATGAAATGAGTAAGTTCACTGATCGCAAATTTGTTTGGGCTTCCTTCACCCTTTAATGATGCACTTATTATTACGTCGTCGATTATCATTCCCAGGTAATTTTTCAAATATTGTTTACATTTTGTTAAACTCGAGAGCTTTGTTTTTTGTTTGTTATAGTTTCGGGTTCTTTTAGTTCTATAATTGGGAATTTTCATATTTGTTTGGGTTTGCTCATTTGCGGTTGTCATTACTGGTTATTTGTTAGGGTTCTTTTAGTTATGTAATTAGGATTTTTCTAATTCTTTTGGACTTGCTCGTTTGTGGCTGTCAGTATTGAATTTGTTGAGGTGTTTGGTGAATATTCAAGCCTTAGAGCATCCCGTTTTCTATTTTGTTTTAGNGTCCAGCTCCATGAGGGTGGATATTTCACAATTAATGGAGGTGCAGAGAAAGATGATGGCTGTCCAAGAGAATATGTGCACAACATTGGTGAGTCTTTCGGAATGGGACACTGATAAGTCTCGAGCCCAATACGATGAGCACGCGTCACCCAGACTCAAGATAAAGAACAAGGAGGTTTTGATGAGGATATGAGTCCCTCCCGCGTAGAAGAGCTACACGTCTCTTCATCACCTTTATATAAAGGTGATAATGATGAAAGGTGCATCCAACTAGATGCTTCAGCCAATGAATTAGCTGAGCCTGCTATTGGGCAGGAAACCATCTATGACTGGAACAACTAAAGGACGTTGAAATGTATTATTCTGTTTATTCGTATTCCGTCTTTTCTATGTATAACATGTATAATCTAACTATTAATCTAACATCTTACTGGGGCAATTTTTTGGTAGGGAAAACAAGTCTTGTCTAAGTCTACCGAAAGTCAATTCCTGATGAAGTTGCGCAGCACTCGGGGAAGGATAAATGATCCTCTAAATGCAGGGTAAACCAATCACTAAATGCAGCAAGAAGGTATTTAAAGTGGGCCCGTACATGTTGCAGGACCCAGTAGAAGTGAAAGATGAGCATTTAGTGGAGTATATTTTTGAGAAATGATTAGAGGATAGGTAGTAGTCACACTAATCTAACCAAATTTGACACACCATCACGGCCAAATTTTGATTAAGTTTGTCTTTTATATGTCTTTTGCAGTGAGATTCTCGTTAGACATTCTGGCCTCCATGCTAAACGGGGGGAGATTCAAAGACTCTCAGTCTAGAAAATTGGTTTGGCCCGGACCTTATAGACTTGTTTGTCAACATTTTGACCTTGGAGGCTCGTCGTGCGTCGATTAGCAACTTATTCTGGTTTCTTCCCATGTTTTTTGTTATGAGTATCTACTACTCAGTATCATCCCTATTTTAGGTTTATATGTACGTTGTGTATTATTTTTTTGTTGTGCCACTGCGGAGTCAATGTGTTTCAAAACTAGTTTAGCTTCCTAATTTTGTAAGGAAACATAAGATCGTGGATAGATACGCGCCAACGCTTGAGCTAGAAACTATGGTAAAAAAATTTAATGTAGTTAAGATATTAAATGTTGACTTAGTATTATTGTGTAATCTAGATCTGTATTCTGGTACACGATGGTCAAGATCATTGGTTTATGGCCAAGATCTCCATCATGGACGAGGAAGTCACTGTATGGGACACCTTGCTAGATGGACGACTTAACACGGGACAGACCGAAAATGTAAAAAAATTGTATGTTCTTACCCCTCATCATGACTTGTAATTTGTCTTATAGCATGTGTGATTTTGACATTGATTACCTTTTTTATATTTTTTGAATGAAATTATAGTTAGAAGGTATGGACTTGATATTTAGGCCTAAGCTCAAAGATTTGTTGTCCCCGCTAACAACCTTATCTTCATTCAAAATTGCAAGGCCGCCCCAAGTGGTCACCCAATGAAATGAGTAAGTTCACTGATCGCAAATTTGTTTGGGCTTCCTTCACCCTTTAATGATGCACTTATTATTACGTCGTCGATTATCATTCCCAGGTAATTTTTCAAATATTGTTTACATTTTGTTAAACTCGAGAGCTTTGTTTTTTGTTTGTTATAGTTTCGGGTTCTTTTAGTTCTATAATTGGGAATTTTCATATTTGTTTGGGTTTGCTCATTTGCGGTTGTCATTACTGGTTATTTGTTAGGGTTCTTTTAGTTATGTAATTAGGATTTTTCTAATTCTTTTGGACTTGCTCGTTTGTGGCTGTCAGTATTGAATTTGTTGAGGTGTTTGGTGAATATTCAAGCCTTAGAGCATCCCGTTTTCTATTTTGTTTTAGTTGAGAACTTTTAATTATGTAATTGAGATTTTTCTAATTGTTGTGGGTTTGCTCATTTGTGGTTGTTATTACTGAATTTGTTGAGGTGTATGATAGTTTGGTGAATGTTACAGCTCTGTTTTTTTGTTTTGTTTTAGTTTAGAGTTAGGCTTCTTTTAGTTATGTAATTGGGAATTTTCTGATTGTTCTGGAGTTAATCGTTTATGGCTGTCGATGTTGAATATGTTGAGGTGTAAGATAGTTTGTTGAATATTGGGAATATTTTTACAGGAGTATAAATCTCACGATCTTCGGTGTAACATTTTGTTGAAGATCATCAACCATCCTCTGAACATCTCGTATGATATGTTACATGATAGCGTTAGTCGATTTTATAATAAGAACTCATCTATCGCGGAGACTCGGTTACCACTGAAGACGAGTCCTACTTTAAAGCAAAGGCTTGAGAAGAGGAAAAAAATGAAGAGATAGATAATATTGTATTACATTATTGTATCATATTTTTTGTTCATATTCAAACACTCGCCCATTTGCCATTTCTAAGAAATTCAGTGAGCTAGAGGTTATTGAAGAAGACAATAATGACGGTGCAATAAATTTCAAAAAGGGATATCTTCGTACGCTTTGAAATTTATTGCCCCGTCGTTATTTTGTTCTTCAATAACCTCTTTCTCATCAAATTTCTCAGAAATGGTAAATGGGCGAGTGTTTGAACAAGAACATCAAAAGATAGGACACAATAAATAAGTCTGTCTTGGCCGAGCATCCCCCAAGTATGACATTATTGTGTCATCTTTTATATATAATTATTGTGTATAGTGAAGATAAATATTTTTTAAGTTATTGTGTATAAGGATGATAATGAATTGAATAATTAAAAATCAAAACAACAAACGATGATGCATATAAGATATTTAAACAAATAGAAAAAGGTTAAAATGATTTTCACTTTTGTGATGTATAAGAGATTTTCTAAATTGGTGGAATCCTTGTATATTCTTCACGTTCTTCAAACTTCAAGATCAAAATCATCAAGCTTGGTAAATTCAAGATCAAAGACATTACTTGCTCTAGAGTTGTGTTGTATCTAATAAAATTTGTGTGACAATCAAATTGCTATCACATTTAAATAATTATTAATTTTAAAAATTTCTAAATATACCCCTATATTTTAAATTTCTGAAAATTAACCTCAAACTAACCACCATGGTCGAATTTTATATATATCCTCTTAGAGTTTGTGTTGTATCGTAATTCATCAATTCAATTGATTTTTATCAATTAGTTAATTAATTTCTTTGTATTTACTAATTATCTAATAGTTAAAAAATAATAAATTAATTAATTTCAATACAATTAATCACACTTAACTAATTAAGTAACAACACTCATCACATATGAGTATAGGAAATATATCTTGGCACCAAAATACATTTTGGTCCAACTGATATCGTTTCTTCTAGTTCTCATGAGTTATTCCTGAGATTGAATGGACTCACATAAACAAAGCTATATGATTCAAAACCCAACAAATTTATCTTTATAAATTACTGACATATTTAATCATGGCACCATACGACTCCACTATATGTTCGATCCCGAATCAACTCTCGATTTACGCGTGCTACATTTTCTGTTGGTGTAAATAAACTCTTTTACTTCATGATCCACAGAATATTTTAACATATTATCCATCGTGAATATCGGCAATAAGAGTGGGGATGTAAAATTATCATTTTACCCCGCTTATTATTATTTCTTAAACTCATTTATTAACTGTGAATAAGAAAGATATAATAGTGAATTGTCTCGTACAATTCACAAGTTTTAATCAATGACTCAATTCATTGAATACAAGACCTCGTTTATTTATTCACACATTCATCAATAAAGCATAAGGTGATATTGTTGCTTTCACAATCCAACCACGAATTTTCATATATGTGAATCACGTAACTCAAACATAGTTGAATTGCGATCCTAACAGCCGAAATATTGTCTGCCAATTCGAACTCACCAATTTGACATATCAAAGATCGCAAGTAACTAAGTCAAGCTACCTATTCACTTGAGGATTAAAATAATTATAAAAATACCCTTAAGATATAACAATTAAATTTAGAGTAGGTAAACGGTTTTTACTCTAAACTAATTTGTTACCGATCTATGCAACATGTTCTAGAACACGTCTAGGTTAACCATTTGAGTCCCCACTCTCATGTCTCAAGATTGGCATCCATTGGTTCAACCTAACACTCGTAATTAAATTCGATTGCTCAGTCGATCCTAAAACTGCGAATAACATTCTGAATTATTTCAGAAGAGTTTGTCTGGAAGAACCCTCTGTCTTTGCTCTTTTTATGTTGATAATAGTTCTAGGACTTGAGTAAATTATAAACACACTTTAATTAAAAGAAAACTTTTATTTATTCATTAAATTCAGTAATACAAAATGTCTGAGAAATAACTAAATACTCATAAATAGTTATTACACCCTACTTTATAAACATAATTCCAATAGACACTATGTTTATAAAAAGAGATGAAGTGGACAGAGAAGAGGACATCAATCAATCAACCTATCAATCAATTTTTCCAACATGCATCCCTTAGTTTTTACTCTCTAGTTCGTTTTTCAATAAATTTTCATTGTTTTTCTTAGTTTATTTTTTTAGCTTCAAGTCTCTTTATTTTTCATTATCATTTAATAAATTTAGATTTAATCCCTAGCCTTGTCATTTTATTTGTCGAATATTTTAATAAAACTTATCGATTTTCTTTTCTCATTTGCTTCATTACCCGTATTTAATCATCCAAATTCTTACTCATAGTAGTAGTCACCACAAGAAATATGACATTCTACAAGATTTAAATATAGGGTTTATAGTGTCCTCTTGTTAAAAACTCAAAACAACAAGATTTTTTAAGAACCAAGTCAAAATAATTCTTGTTAAAAGTAAAAAAAAGGCGGGAGGACAAATTAAACAAAAGCAGGACTTAAAAAAATAGAGACAAGGGACATAATTTTTTCCCTTCTCGAGCTCTCTCAGATGCTCAAATCTTTTATTTTTAGAGAGAAGCTCAAATCATTTCTTCTCTGTCTCCCGATTTCTCTCAAATTTTCATATCCTCAAATTTTTAGCTCTGGTCCCCCCTCTCTCTATTCTTCTCCAGATCCTCTCTCCCACAGCTTTTCCCTCTTAAACCACGAAGGCTAGGCCATCAACGAAGAAGAGAGTGTAAAGATCCTCGATTAGCTTCTCATTCACTCTCTAGTTAAAAAATAAAGAGTAAACTAGGGTTTTCATTAAATTCAGGTTTGATTCTCTAGTCCCCTTCTCTTTCGTGTCTCTGATCTACTCTATCTGAATACTTACACTGCTCTATCTAAAATTTGTGTAAGGTTTATGAATCTGTGAATCTGTGTAGGGTTCGTGAATATGTGCTCTACTGTCAGTGATCAAGGTGGGTTTTGTGGATACTTTAGTCTAAATGTATGAGGGGAATGGTTTGTCATTATTGGGCATTGTGTTGATACCCAATCCCTGGAAGTAGGAGGTTTCTATAGTGGTCGATATGATTTACCTTTCTTAGAAACATGTTAAGTGTTTAAACTTCTTCTTTATAGTCCTTCCAGCCTTGTCAGGTAACATTCTTGCAGCTTTGAAGTACGTTTTTCCATCAGCAACGATAACACGCTTACGAAATTGGTAAGTAGTTATTTGAACATGAAGTTCATGTGTTATGGTTTTCAAATGTAGTATTGCTCACTTCCTGCCATTTTGGGTGGAACATAATGTAAAATATACTATAGAGGCCAATCAGTAAATTCAATTTAGGATGCTAAGAAATTTTTTAGTTTCTTTATGTGATCTTTCTGAAACAAAAAGATTGGAGATTTTGAATGGACTACTCAATAAATTTGCTGAAGATGTTAAGGAAAATTCTTGATTGGTTTAAACTATTTTGTTCGTGATTGCGGATAAGATGAATTCCTTCATAAGGTCATGGTTATGCATGAAAAGCATTATGACTCTTTAGTTTTTAAGTAGCTTATACATGGATGATATTAACAAAAGTTGCTAGAAAACTTCAGGATAACATTGGAGTGACCCGTGAGGACTCTTACTTCTTAAGAAGATGGAAAAGGAAAGTAAAACACACAAAATAGGTCAAATTAAACTTTTGTTCAAACATCTAACAAGGACAAGTTTTTTATATAAAAATAAAGGGAATAGTGGCTCACAAATTATTTATCTTTGGGGTCTGAGAGCTAAGACCCTGACATTGGCTTGAAAGACTAAGCATCAACATGAGACAATGCCACCTTTTTCTAGTTAGATCATACAACTTCTATTACCTCTATGCCCTATGATTCTACATCAGGTTTTCTGTTCAGAATGACCATATATGGTGCTGCACTTACCTTCTTACTGCAACTGATCCTTTATTTATTGACATTGTAAGAGCATTCATTGAACAACAATTGAAAGGTGGGATTTAGGCCAACAATGTTTGATTATGCATATAAAACTTTAGGGCAATTACAACCTTTTGTCAATTTTCCTAATTAGTTGTTATGTCTGGAACTACCTTTATGGTCAGAATATCAGAGGACTGGGCACATATACAACCGGTATGGTTTGCTTTCCATTTTTATAATGTCTATCCTCGGACTTGTGCAAAGAATGATAAATTTCTACTCATTTATAAAGTATATGGCCTTTCTTTTTTGCTACATTGATTGGTTAAAGAAAAACAACAACGACGAAAAGCTGAATGATCATATATCTTATCTGATCATGAATGATATAAAACACAGTGACTTGGTATTAATAAAATAGTTGCATTCTCATGACATATCACTTTATGATATATCTTCATATTCCGTGAATATCTATAGTATCACTCATAGTCTCGTGTCATGTGTTATATTTTTCTTCTACTGTAGTGATACTTTTGTCGAGAACACTCCACCCATTGGTGACCCAGACTACATCTATTCTTTAGGTGCATATATCTTTAGGGAAATGCAATATGGTGACAACGATATAGTTTGGCTAATGCATGTGATATTGTATTCCATTTTCTTCCCATTTTAGACATGTTTTAAGACATTTTCTTCAGTTACCATCCCCATGAATGTTAGAGAACAGTTAAGTTAGAGCATTCTACTTTGGCCCTTGCTTTCTTATTTATATTATCCTCTTTCTTTGCTTTTGAGAAAATGTTTTTTGTCTGTTTTGTATTGCTAATTGATTCTTTCTTTCTTTATGCTAGGGATGGATGTTTTCATATGATCCATTCTGGAGGCCACAACAAATGAAGGTCATTTATATTTTTTCTAATTTTATCTGTATATCATGTACTTTTCATATTCTAGGAACACTAGCCACTTATATTTTTCATATTTTTATCTGTATATCATGCACTTTTCATATTTTTCTAATTTTATATATGATTTTTGTCGATGTTTCTCTATTTTATCCTTGCTGCTATAGAAGTTTAACTCCATACCTAACCAATTTTTGCGATAAAAAGGATGTGTGGTTGAAATGACTTGTAATGTTACGTAATGTAAGCAAAAAGTGGAAGGTATTGAGTAGTTGGACTTTAACATGCTAGCACAATGCAAAATCATTAATCTTACTCGAACTTAATACTCTTCTGAAGGTTGCTGTTTCTGCTGTTTATTCTAAGAATATGGTAGTTTTACTTAACTCTTTATCTTATATGGATAATTCTTGTGCTCTTGTTGGTCTATGTAGGGGTTTTGCATCTAATGGTAAAAATCAGTTTGTATCTCATATTTTTATCCCTATAAAGTTAGTTCTGCTTCTCCTGTTGAATTTTTTTTTATAGATTCCCTACTTATTTAGTAACTAATAGTAGTAATTTGATAGTTCCCCTAATTCTTTTTATTCTAATGTTAATGCTGCATTAGTAGACTAACTAAGTACTTGTACTTTTAGATGATACTTTTGGATAATATTTTGTGAAAATAAAATGATGTTTGAAAGCATTTTAGTTTAGTGATGTATTAATTTTGAATGTTTAAATATGTACGTAAACATGTGCATATAAATTGATTGTAAAAAATAGCATTTATAAAATGTTAGGAAAATCTCTTTATAAGAGGCATGATTTATGATAAAAACTATATCAATGAGATTAAAAAAAACTTATGGTATTTCATTTAATATGATACAAAAATACGTGTGAATGTTAATTCACAAGTATTAAAAACACATGTTGAATACATTCAATAGGTGTATGAAAATCCTATTAAATAACATTCTACAGGAATCGAAAAATCTTGTAAAAAGTGAGAGACCACAAGATTCTTTGATACATTTCATCTTGCGAAAAAACGTAAACTTTTAATATGAGGGGCTGTCACAGGCACCCCAAGAACCATGTTTATTACATTCTACAGGATTTTCTCCCTCTTGTAGAATGTCATATTTCTTGTAGTGAGCTAGAACCCTAGAGGAGATTTATTCCCTACTCATCAATATCATTTTCTTGATTATAAGTCAGATCTTAGTAATTCATAATTTCTCTTTAAATTCAGTTCCTTGACTGAATTTTTGACCGTATGCGCATTAATTCAATAAGGATGCAAGTTTGGTTCAAACCGTCATCCGCGGTCCGGTGATTTTCTGCTCAATACATTAGCAAAGATTTTCAAGCCAAACATATTTTTTGGCACGCCCAGTGGGATAAGTTTTATGAATATTATGTCCACTACAACATCTAAGGCTCAGAGTTCTTAATGATAAATTTCAAGAACAATGCTAGATTGTAATATGTTGAAATTGAGATTGTTCAAGTCAAAAGAGCCGCAAAACATACGACTATAATTAATGAGCTATCTGAGACCATTCATGATGAGACTCACAAAATCTTTCAATCAATGTATACAAGCTATTAAACAAAGCCTTCAACAAAACTCACGAGAGTTGGCCGAAGTGATTCGACGACGATGACTTCGGCCAATACAAAGAAAACTTATTGAGCAGCCGGTCTATAAGCCATCGCCAACAAGGTGAAACTTTCAGCCCAAGGGGTAAAATTTGAAAAACAATGTGTGGAAAAATAGCCATGATAGTTTTCAAAACAACATTTCAATTTTTTTTCCAAAAGTTAGTCAAGCAAATAATGGTAAGTTTAAGGACCATAAAAGTTTTCCGTGTGTAAATCGACAGCCGATTAAATTGAATTGTCAGGCTGGGGGGCACGACCTAAAGACCCAAAACCATTGGGATTTGTCACGTAAGGTACAAGGTGAACAATGTGAGGCCGTCAACTTCACCTCATGTAAGGATTTTTTATTTCAATCAGTTCATCCTCTAAGATGGAATAGTTCACCTGAGGGGGAAACTTGATCAATTGAGTGGCCAATAAAATATCACATCAATTTCTAAAGATCAACCGTTGGTAGAATCAATTAATGCGGTGAAAGTAGAACAAACGATGGAGTATAAGGCCACTGGTGAATCAGAATCATCTGCTTCAAGAATTAAAATATTATATGATGATAAGATTGAGATAACAAAAGAGATAGATGTAAAAAAATTCAAGGATTTAAGTCTTGTGTTAAATTTCATTGAAGAAGATATTGTTATAAATGATTAAAGGAGCCAATATATGGTTCATCTCGAAAGTGAATAGATGAATATAGTTTTGGTGGATGGCATAAATCTACCAAAATCATGATTCAAATATATACTAGACCAATTGATGGTAGGTGAAAAATATAAAAGTTCGGCTAAACTAGAGGCTGGAGAAAATGATTTTGACATATTCAAGGAAATTGGTCATACTTAAATACAAATAGAAAATAAGATGAATTCAAAGTAAAACATCTATGACGACTTCCATGTTAATTGTTCAATTAAGATGTGACTTTTAAGTATGTTGGCTAAAAATTTTACATTTTATAAAAATCTTCAAAAATGTAGAATAAGTGACAGTGTCACTTTGAAAATTAAGAATGGTTGTGAGGCCACATGAATTGAGATGGCCTCACGACCATTTTCATATAAATTAAAAAAAAATCAATATGAAATTTTGGTGAAAATTGACCAATTTAAAAATGTTCAATTTTTGCCGAATTCAAATATTTATTCAGCAAATGCTACTTTTTGTTAAATCCATATTTTTTTCAAATAATATATATTTGTTATGTTATAACATATTCTATTTACATCGGCTACAAAATCGATATTACAGAATATGAGGGGCAATGTTTGAGCCACAATTTGAAATTTGAAGCTTCTCCAACAACTTGAAGATTTAAACTTCCCTAAAAGTCTTGAAAGATAAGATCTCATTTCAAAAGAGGATTTTGAATTTCAAATTTCAATCAGAATAGAGATAGTGTTATTGTTGAAATTATGTCCATAAATTAGGGTATGATAACTATTTTTTAGTATTTAGTTATTTCTCAGACATTTTGTGTTACTGAATTTAATGAATGGATGAAAGTTTTTCTATTAATTAAAGTGTGATTATAATTTACTGAAGCCCTGGAACTATTGTCAACGTAAGAAGAGTAAAGACTGAGGGGTCTTCCAGATAAATTCTTCTGAAATAGTTCAGAACATTATTCGCAGTCTTAGGATCGATTGGGCAATCGATACTGATTATGATTGTTAGGTTGAACCGAATGATGCCAGCTCAGGGTATGGGAGTGGAGACTTTAACGGTTAACCTAGACATGTTGTGGAACATGCTGAATAAACCAGTAACCAATTAGTTTAGAGCAAAGTCATTTATCTAGCTCTAAATCTAATTTTTACACCTATAAGGATATTTTCATAATTACCTTAATATTGAGATGAATACAAAACTTAACCTAATTAATTACAATCTTTGATACGCCAAAGGAGTGAGTTCTGATTTCTGGGCAATATCTCAGCTGTTGGGATCGTGATTCAACTATGTTGGAGATGCGTGATTCACAGATATAAAAATTCGTGGTTAGATTACAAAATGCAACAATATTACCTTATGCTTTATTGATGAGTGTGTGAATAAATTAACCTGGTCAGGTAATCGATAAAATGAATCATTGAATAAGACATAGAGAATTGTACGAGACAATTCACTATTATATCTTTCTTATTCATAATCAATAAAAGAGTTAGTGAAATAATAATAATAGGGGCAAAATAGTAATTTTACATCTCATTCTTGTTACCGATATTCAAGAAGGGTAATATGTTAGAATATTCTTTCGACCATGAAATAAAAGTGTTATTTTGCACTAACAGAAAATGTAGCGTGCATGAATTGAGAGTTGATTCAAAATCGGACCTACAGTGTAGTCGTACGATGTCAGAATTAAATAAGTCAGGAATTTATGGAGATAAATTTGCCAAGTATTTGAGTCCTATAGCTTTATTCATGCGGGTTCCTTCGGTCTCAGGAGTAACTCATAAGGACAAGAATGAAAAACAACACCAGTTGGACCAAAAATGTGCTTTGGACCAAGGTATATTTCCCGAGCCCATATGTGATGGGTGTTGTCGCTTAATTATTGAAGAGCAAGTAATTAATGTTCAAATTAATTAATTAGTTATTTTCTAATTATTAGATAATTAGTAAATTAAAGAAATTAATTATTTAATTGATATAAATCAATTTAATTTATCAATTGAGATTGATGAATTTCGACACAACATTGACTATAGGAAGATACACAATTTTTGGCAGTAGTAAAAATTAGGAGGTGAACTTACGGTAGTTTAACATATAGGGGTTTATCTGCAGATTCCTTAATTATTAGATAAGGGATGGAAATAAGGTTACATCCCTATTTCTAACACAATGTGTGATTAAACAGAGCAGAAAAGAGTTTTGCTCCCTTCCCTGCCTGCCGCTGAAAACTATAAAGGAGAAGGAAAATTTTGAATTTTCTTCTTTAGTTTCTTTGAGAGCCCACACTCAATTCCTGATCAACATCCAATTGAGATATACTTCTGAATCCTACAAGTGGTTGTTGGTGTAAAGACTGATTCGAGTTCTACGAAGAATGAAGAATGCGAGACGACTAATAGGATTCCACCAAATCAGAATTTCTCCGATACAAGAAAGGTATAAAATTATTTCTACCTCTTTTGAATACGTTTAACTTAGTATGCATAATAAGATGTATGGTTTTAATATTTAATATGATTAAATTGGTTGATGTGAAAATTTTTGATATTCCGCCCAAGTGCCGTTCGTGGTTCAATGATTTTTTCTCAAATTTTAAAACTCGGTCCAACAATTGGTATCAGAGCCTAGGTTTCCTGATTATGCATATTTTGAGATTAAACATATGTATCGCTGGATGTTGTGATATTGATATATTTTTGTATGCTAGATTGGAAATAGTTTTGAATGGGTTTTACGAATGGATCTCAATTTATTGGCTTTAGGTGTTATGTTTTTCAATTTTAGAATTGATGTAGGCCAAAATTGAGGTATAAGATTTTATGTAATTTATTTTCCTGCAAAAGTTGTATTCTTTTTTTTCAAATTTTATGTAATCTGTCGCCTCCTCGAAAAGTCACCGCCGAAAACTGTCATCGTCGCCACCGCCACCGCGACATGTCGGCCGGCGTCGCCGATCGCGGCCACCGTGTCGTGCCGCCTCCTGCTGTCCGCTGTCATGCCCTGCAAGGTGACTAGGGTTTTTGAACCCTAGGTGATAATATTTAAGGTTTAAAAAACCCTGTGATGTTTTGCAAAAACCCTAATTCCATCTTTTATTTTTTAAATTTTGAATTTTAGATTTTAACGGATAAAAGATAATTAAAATTTAAAAGATAATTATCAAATTTTTGTCTTTTTATCTTTTGGATTTTGAGTTTAAAAGATAATTATCTATATTATCTTTTTAATTTTTAATTTAAAAGATAATTATTGATTTATTTTTTATCTTTTGAATTCTAAATTTTAAAAGGATTTTACAAGGATTATTTAATTACGAAAATAATTTTCCTTACTTAATGGTTTTGATCAAAATTTTGAATTTTTAAAATGAGACTGCACTGTTGTAAAGAGTTACAAAATTAGTGGAACTTCCTGAAGGACAAGTAGACAATTACAGAACACCATAAAAACTGGTATTTAAATTAAATGTAATTTATTTATTACTATTTTATGGGTTGTAATTAGAAATGAGACAATAGGAAGGTTAATTTTGAATGAATGATTTATTATTATCTTGCATCATCATTTTAAAATTTAAAAATAAGGATATGCCAATATCAAAATGCTATGTAGCATGTACATGCATCATTGTAGTTTAAATTTAAATTTATAATGGGTTATAATTTAAATTTAATGTGAATTTTATAAAAGTTATAAATTTTAAATAGGGATTTAAATTTTATAAAATCTATAATTTTCGAAACTTGTTTTTTTCCAAATTAGTAAAGAGTTATAATTTTTGAAAAAAAAACAACGAAAAAAATCCAATTTTTTAAAAACTAAGTGGGATGGTCAATTACGTTGAAATGTTCTCAAGATCCCCAAAGCAAACTTGAACGTGGCACGTGGAATGGTTTAGAGCCGCCCTAGTTGTCCTCTCTTCAGTAGGATAAAGCTTTAAGTCATCGAGTTACTTAAGAAGTTAAAGCTTGTAAAGGAAGTGGTGAGGGAGGACCGTTCCTAGATAGACTATTAGTTTATGACAACCTTTAAAGCTGATACGATGATTAAATACTTAGGCCGAAGCACATTAGAATCTCTCATAAGGGCTAGTCGATTGGGCTAAGGTGACCAAAACTATTGGTGATTGGTTAAGCTAGATGTAGTGGCATCTTGAGAAACGTTAATTAAACGAGAGAAGTCTCGATGCGATAGGAGGTAGCTTGGTCGTTATCTTTAGATGAGACAAGCTATCATTGTTGATCGCAACATCATGAAAGAAATATTTTTTTTAGATTTGTAAATATTTCAGTATTTGCATCATGTATCAAACTTTCCTAAATGATTGAGTATTTATTTACACCATTTTATTTATTCTTTTTAGTAATCATATCGCTATCCACACTCTTAACTATCTTAAAAGTGAACAAACTTACTGGTGAAAATTAGATTGATTGGAAATGTAGTCTTGATATCGTGCTGACGGTAGAAAAGGTACAAGATCGTGCTCAACATCCTTTGTCCCTTTGAGCCTATTGCTGTATCGACTCAAGAGGAAAAATATGCTTATACTTCTTGGCTGTGTTCTGATGAGATCGTCAAGTGTTACATCTTGGCTTCTCTTAGCAATGTGTTGTAACAACAGCATCAGAACATGGAAACTGCCGTTGATATGATGTTGAACATCACCAAAATTTTTAGAGATCAGGGTCGTCAAGCCAAACAGGCTGATGTGCGAAACTTCATGAACTGCAAGATGAAACCTGTAACTCCTATCAGAGAACATACGATATTGATAATTAGTTATCTGAATGAGATGGAGATCATAGGTGCTGAGGTAGATGGCAAGGCACAAGTTGATATGATCCTTGAGACTCTACCTGACACTTTTGAAAATTTCAAACTTAATTATTCAATGCAAGTTGAGGTACTCACTTTCTAAGCTGATGAAGGAACTGCAAACTGCTGAGACCCTGTATCTGAATGCCAAGAGGAAGACTGGAGAGACAAACTTTTATAAAAGAAAGCCTTCCACCTCTGGCACAAAAAAGAAACAGAAGAGAGGTCTGAAGAAGGCCAATAAGTAGAACTCGAAAGCTACAAATGGTAAGGGGACTGCAAAAATGGACAAGTCAAAATACAAGTGTCATCATTGTGAAGCTGCTGGCCATTGAAACATAATTGCCCAGACTATCTCAAGAAGTTATAATCTAAAGGTATAGTACTTGTTACTGAGGCATGTTGTGTGGCTGACTCTACTTTTTCATAGATTGTAGACTCTAGAGCCACTAACCATATCTGTTGTTCCCTACAGGGGTTTTGAGAAATCAGAAGGCTTGACGATGGCGAGTTCAGCTTCCGTTGGGGAAATGGGGCACTAGTATTTTTTGTATGTGTTAGAACTATTAAATTATCATTCGCTAACAATTTTATGGTTTTACGTGATGTTTATTATATCCTAGTTTTTGGGAAGAACCTTATTTCAGTAGCTAGTTTAATTGAGCAATGATTCAGTTTGAATTTCATTGATAAAGTTATTGGTATTTTTAGAAGTGATTGTTTAATTATTATTGCACGTTTGATAAATAAACTGTTTTACATAAAATCGATAGTTTCAATGATATGTGACACTGAAGTAAATACTGATTTACAAAGGTATAGTAAAAGGTTGAAGTCTGACTCAATTGATCTAACATATTTGTGACACTTATGTATTGGCCACATTAGCCTGGACATGATTAAAAGACTTGCAAAGGTCCATTGCAAACTTTAAGTGTGGGATCGCTTCGCACATGTCAATCCTATATAGAAGGAAAAATGACCAAGAGACCCTTTTTAGCTTAGGGTGAAAGAGTCACTCAATGTCTCGAACTCGTACATAGTGATGTATGTGGACCATTGAATATCCAAGAAAGAGGAGGTTATGAATATTTTGTAACATTCACTGATGATTATTCATGATTTAAACATGTTTATCTAATGCACCAAAAGTCTGAAACCTTTGAAAAGTTCAAAGAGCACAAGGCTATAGTCGAAAAGCAATTAGAGAAATAAATCAAAACGTTACGATCTGATCATGGTGGAGAGTACTTGCTAGGATAGTTCAAAGACTTTCTTAAGGAAGAAGGTATTCTTTTTCAACTTACAGGACTTGGCACTCCAGAACTAAATGGTGTGTTAGAGAGATGGAATCGAACTCTGTTGGATATGGTTGGATCCATGGTGAGTTCCTCATCCCTCCCAGATTAGTTCTAGGAATATGTCTTGGAAATAACAGCATACATTTTGAACCAATTTCCATCAAATATGGTGCCTAGTACGCCATATGAAAGATGAAATGGACGAAAGTCATCCGCAAACCACATTAGAATATGGTAATGCCCAGCACATATTTTGAAATAGAAGACATGTAAGTTGGCCAATCGATCAGAATTATACCTATTTGTATGATATCCCAAGAGAACGAATGGATACATTTTTTATAGTCCAACCAAAAAGAAAATATTCGTGTGCATGAATGCGTGTTTTCTTGAAGAAGACTACATAAGAAGTGTAAAGACGAGAATCACTCTTGTGCTAGAGGAGTTATTAAGTGGTAGGACATCGACTTCCCTATCAAGAACTTTTTCTGATTAAATAATGGAGGAACCACAGCAGGATCTAGAGCCTACGGAGCCTCGACGTAGTGGGAGGGTTGTGAGATCGCCTGACAGGTACATGTTTTATGGAGATGCCTTAATAACACTCTCAGATAAGGATCATGATGAACCTGTCTCCTACTCATAGGCAATGGATGGTTCTGAAGCAAACCTATGGCAAGAAGCAATGAACGTTGAGATACATTCGATGTACTCGAACGAAGTCTGGACACTTATAGATCCTCTTGAAGATGTAAAACATGTAAGGTGTAAATGGATATATAAGAAAAAGAAAGGTACAGATGGGAATGTGGAGACATTAAAAGCTAGGCTAGTAGCCAATATACCCAAAATGAATGTATAGACTATGAGGATACATTCTCGCTAGTAGCCATGCTTAAATCCATCTGAATCCTCATGTCCATTGCTGCTGCTCTGGATTATTTAATCTGGTAGATGGATGTCAAAACTGCTTTTCTGAATGACAATCTTAAAGAGCGTATTTTATATGGCTCATCCAGACGGGTTCATGAAGAAAGGCCAAGAGGGCAAAGTTTGTGAATTTTTGAAAGTCCATTTATGGACTTAAGCAACCATCATGGTCATGGAATATTAGATTCGACGAAACTATCAAGAATTTTGATTTTGAATAGTTAATGGATGAACCATGTTGTATAAGTTGATACACGAAGGGAAAATGAGTTTTCTTGTCTTGTACGTAGATGATATTATACTCATTGGGAATGATGTAGGAAAATTATCTAATGTCAAGATTTGGTTTACAAAACAATTTGATATGAAGGATCTTGGAGAAGCTGCATTTGTCTTAGGTATTTAGATCTTTCGAGATAAGAAGAACATACAAGGTGATTGATCGCTTCAGTATGCAAAACTCCAAGAAGGGATATCTTCCTTTCAGACATGGAGTCAGCCTCTCCAAAGAGTAGTCTCCCAAGACTCCTCAAGTAGAGGAAGACATGAGAAAGATTCCCTATTCCTCAGCCGTAGGATGTCTCGTGTATGCGATGCTTTGCATTAAGCCAAACATTTTCTATGCCGTTGGCGTAGTCAGTTGTTTCCAATTTAATTCTGGAATCGAGCATTGGAATGCCGTCAAGCATATCATTAAGTATATTATGAGAACAAAGAACTACATGCTTGTGTATTCATATAATTACTTGAATATGACAGGGTATTCTGATCTTGACTTCCAGGCAGACAAGGATTCTAGGAGGTCCAATTCAAGATCGGTGTTTATCCTGAACGGTGGAGCATTTATATGAATAAGTATCAAACAATCTTGTATTGTTGATTCTACCCTGGAAGCTGATTATGTGGCATCTTGTGAAGTTGCTAAGGAGGCTGTATGGCTTTGAAAGTTCTTGAAAATTCTAGAAGTTGTTCAATAAGCTAACAAGCCTATGATAATTTATTGCGATAATAGTGGGGTTATGACAAACTCGAAGGAACCAAAAAAGATCCAAGCACATAGAGCGTAAGTATCACCTCATTAGAGAGATTGTTCAGCGTGGAGATGTTGTAGTAACACATTTATCGATGGTCAATAACCGGACATATCCATTCATAAAGACTTTAAGCAGTAAAGTTTTTTATGGTCATCCGGAGGGCATGGAGATACGAGATTGTACACGTCTGCTTTAGTCCAAGTGGGAGATTGTTGAAATTATGTCTATAAAGTATGGTGTAATAACTATTTATGAGTATTTAGTTATTTCTCAGATATTTTGTATTACTGAATTTAATGAATGAATGAAAGTTTTTTCATTAATAAAAGTGTGTTTATAATTTACTCAAGTTCTGAAACTATTGTCAATGTAAGAAGAGTAAAGAATGAGGAGTCTTCGAGACAAGCTCTTCTTAAATAGTTCATAACGTTATTCGTAGTCTTAGGATCGACTGGGCAATCGAGTGCTATTATGATTGTTAGGTTGAACTAAATGATGCCGATCTCGAGGCATGTAAGTGGATGTCGGAATATGTTCATAAAGTATCGTATAATAGCTATTTATTTATATTTAGTTATTTCTCAGAAATTAGTATTATTGAATTCTTATGAATAAATTGAAAGTTTTATTACAAACTAAAGTGAAATTACTCAAGTCCTGAAACTTTCATCAACGAACGAAGAGTGAAGACAGATGCGCCTCTAGATGAACTCTTCTGAGAAAGTTCATAACGATATTCGTAGTCTTAGAATCGACTGGGAAATCGAATCTGATTATGACTATTAAGTTGAACCAATGGATGCTAGTTTTGGGGCATGAGAGTGGAGACTCAAATGGTTAACCTAGACATGTTTCATGTTGAATAGACCGATAACAAATAATTTAGACCCCAAAACTGTTTGCCAAGCTCTAAATCTAATTGTTACACCTTAAGGGTATTTTCATAATTACCTTAATCCTAAGGTGAATACGTAGCTTGACTTAGTTATTTACGATATTTAATATGTCAAATGAGTGAGTTTGAATTGGCGGGCAATACCTTGGTTGTTGGGTTTGTAATTCAATTAAGTTGGAATTACATGATTCACAGATATGGAAATTCGTGGTTCGATTGTGAAAGCAACAATATCACCTTATGCTTTATTGATGGTTGTGAATAAATTAACCTGACCATGTATTCAATGAATTGAATCACTGATTAAGACTTGTGAATTGTACGAGACAATTCACTATTATATCTTTCTTATTCACAGTCCATAAATGAGTTAAAGAAATAATAACAAGAGGGGTACAATGGTAATTTTATATTCCGCTCTTGTTCTTGATATTCACGATCAGTATTATGTTAAAATATTCGGTGGACCATGAAAATAAAAACCTTTATTTACACCAACAGAAAACGTTGCACGCATGAATCGAGAGTTGATTTGACATTGAACCTATAGTGGAGTCGTACGATGTCAAAATTAAATAGGTCAGGAATTTATGGAGATAAATTCATCGGGTATTTGAATCCTTAACTTTTTTCATGTGGGTCCATTCGGTCTCAGAAATAGCTCATGGGAACAGGAATAGAGAAACAGAGTAAATTGGATCAAATGTGTTTTGGTGCTAGGACATATTTCTTACATCTATATGTGGTGAGCAATATCACTTAATTAGTTAAGTGTGATTATATGTATTAAAATTAATTAGTTTATATTTTTTAATTATTGGATAATTAGTAAATAAAAAATAAATTAATTAATTAATTTATCAGTTGGATTGATAAATCTTGATACAACTCAAAGTCTAGGGAATATTGTAATTTTTAGCAATTATAAATATATGAGGTGGATTTTCAGAAATTTAAAAATATATTGGTATATTTATAAATATCAAAAATTACATTTTATCAATATCTAATAGCAATCTGATTGCAGGTAGATCTTGAATAAGATACAGTTGCTCGTTAACAAAGCAAAAGGAGAAAAAACGTTTTTCTCCTCCCTCCCAGTTGCCGCTGAAAAATATATTGAAGGGGAAATTTTTTTATTTTTCTTCTTCAATCGTTTTGAGAGCCCACACTCAAATTCCTATACAAAATTTTCATGAGATATATTTATGAAATTAACGGATGGTTGTTGGTGGACCAAATTCACAAATTGTTCTTGGAGTTCAAGTGCGTGATTCGGATCCCGAAGCTTGAAGAACACGAAGAACGCTCGAAAGAATTCTGCCAGTTAAGAAATTCTCTGATACAAAGTATAGGTAAAAGAATTGTTTCTAACATTATCTTCTCGTTTAATGTCGTATATACATACTCGCACATTGTTTGATTTTAAGTTATTTAATTTGATTAAATAAGTTAATTAATTTTTTTTTGATATTTCACCCACGAACCGTTTGTGGTTCAAACTTATTTTTAATTAATTTTAAAACCAACCGGTCCCAACAATTGGTATTAAAGCAATAGGTTCTTGATTATGCATATTGATATTTGATATGCATTTCATGAATTTTGTGGATATCGGCATATGAATTTGTATGATAGATTCAAAACTGTTTTGGATGGCTTATGTAATTGAATCCCTAACTATTGGCTCTAGGTGTTTTTATTTCAATTAAAAATTAATGTACGCCAGATTTGAGGCATAAGATTTTATGTAAATTTTTTTTGCAAAAGTTGTAATTTTATAAATTTGATGTAAAATCGCCGTCACCTCGATACCGTTACCGGAAAGCGCACTAAATCGCCGGCCAGGCACAGAGATGTCCTCGAAATGCATTGTTCACAACAAAATTACTGTTCACGTCACAATTATTGTCTTGCCAGAGTTACTATTCCGGCGACCGCGGTACTGTTCTGTTGCTCGTCGCCGCCGTTGTCCGCTCTCATGCCCTGCATGGTGACTAGACGATAACAATTAGGGTTTAGGAAACCCATGATATTTCCTGATAACCTTTATCCTATTTTTTTATCATTTAAATTTTAAATTTTAAACGGATAAAAGATAATTTCAAATTCAAAGATATTTTATCTTTTTATCTTTTGAATTTTGAATTCAAAAGATAATTATCAATGTTATCTTTTTTATCTTTTGTTTTATTTTAAAAAAGGAGGATAATTAATGAGATTATTTAATTAAGAAAATAGTTTTTCTTAATTAAATTATTTTAATTAAAATTTAAATTTTGAATTTTAAATTTTAAATTTGATTTTAAAATGGGAATGGACTTTTTTGAAGAGTTATAAAGTGGTGGGACAACCTAAAGGATAAATAGACAATTACAGACGCCACGGAGATTTGTAAATTAATTTATAATTTATTATTATTTTTGGGTTGTAATTAGAAATGAGCTAATATGAGAATTAATTTTAAATGTATGATTTAATTTTAATCGCGCATCATCATATAACATTTCATATAGAACTAGAGATATGCCAATATCAAATTTATCATGTAACATGTACATGCATCATTGTAGATTAATTATAATGATTATAATTTAATTATAATGTGAAATTTATAATGGTTATGATTTTTAATTGGGATTTAAAATTAAATAAAGGATTCATAAGTTTCATCACGTTTTTCAAATTAATAAAAGTTATGTTTTGAAAAACAACAAAAAAAATCCGAAGTTTTTTTTTAAAAACTAGTGGGAGGGTCGTTTACGTTGAAACGTTCCCAATGTCTCAACGAACTTGATTGTGCCACGAGGAATGGTTTAGAGCTGCTTATAGCGATCCTCTCTTCAATGGGAGAAATTTAGAAGTCATGTCGCTTTGAGTCATTGAGTTGATTGAGATGCTAAGACTTTTAAAGGAAGTGGTGGGCCAGAGCCATCCCCGTAGACGGACTGTTATAGTGCATAGTAACTTTTATGAGTTGATGCGTTGGTCAAACACTAAAACTGAAGCACATTGAAATCCCCATTTAGGGGCTAGTCAATGGGGCCAATGTGACCAAAACCATTGGTGATTGGTTAAGCTAGATATATAGACATTTGGGCGTTAACCAAATTAGAAGAGTCTCGATGCAATAGGAGATAGTTTGGACTTCATCATTCGATGAGACAAACTATCATTTTTTATCGTAACATCATGGAGGAAATATTTTTTGATAGATTTTTAAATATTTAAGTAGTTGCATCACGCATCATACTTTCCTAAACGATTGGACATTTATTTACACCGCTTTATTTATTCTTTTCAGTAATCATGTCGATATCCCCTTTCTCAACTATTCTTAACACGAACAAATTTACTGGCGAAAATTATGTGGATTGGAAATGAAATCTTGATATCGTGCTGATGGTAGAAAAGCACAAGTTCATGCTCACTATACCTTGTCCCCTTAAGCCAATTGTTGAATCGACTCAAGAGGAAAATGATGCTTATGCTTCTTGGCTACATTTTGATTAGATTTCCAGATGTTACATCTTGTCATCTATGAGCAATACAGTCTTAGGATCGACTGGGCAATCGAATCTGATTACGACTGTTAGGTTGAATGATATTCAGTCTTGGGGAATGGGAGTGGAAATGCAAACGGTTAACTTAGACATGTTATGAACATGCTTGATAGAGCGGTAACAAATTAATTTAGTGCCCAAAACTATTTACCAAGCTCTAAATCTAATTGTTACACCTTAAGGGTATTTTCATAATTACCTTAATCGTGAGGTGAATACGTAGCTTGACTTAGTTAGTTAAAATATTTGATAAGTCAAATGAGTGAGTTCGAATTGGCGTGCAATACATTGGCTGTTGGGATTGTAATTTAATTAAGTCGGAGTTACGTGATTCAGAGATACGGAAATTCGTGGTTTGATTACGAAAGCAACAATATCACCTTATGCTTTATTGATAAGTGTGTGAATAAATTAACCTAACCAGGTATACAATGAATTGAGTCATTGATTAAGACTTGTGAATTATACAAGACAATTTACTATTATGTCTTTCTTATTCACAGTCAATAAAAGAGTTAAGGAAATAATAACAAGAGGGGTAAAATGGTAATTTTATATTCCGCTCTTGTTACTTATAATCACGATGGGTATTATGTTAAAATATTTTGTGGACCATGAAAATAAAAACCTTTATTTACACCAACAGAAAACGTTGCACGCATGAATCGAGAGTTGATTTGACATTGAACCTATAGTGGAGTCGTACGATGTCAGAATTAAATAGGTCAGGAATTTATGGAGATAAATCTCCGGGTATTTGAATCCTTAGCTTTGTTCATGTGGATCCATTCGGTCTTAGAAATAGTTCATGAGTACAGGAATAGAGAAACAAAGTAAATTGGATCAAAATGTGTTTTTGTGCCAAGACATTTTTCCTATACCTATATGTGATGGGTGATGTCACTTAATTAGTTAAGTGTGATTATATGTACTAAAATTAATTAATTTTTTATTTTCTAATTATTAGATAATTAGTAAATACAATATAAATTAAGTAATTAATTTATAATTATCAATTGGATTGATGAATCTCGATACAACCCAAACTTTAGGAAATATTATATTTTTCGGCAATTACGAATATATGGGGTGAATTATCAGAAATTTAAAAATAAATGGGTATATTTATAAATATTGAAAATTTTTATTTTATGAATATCTAATAGCAATCCGATTGCAGGATAGATCTTGGATAAGATACAGTTGCTTGCTAACAAAGCAAAAGGAGAAAAACGTTTTTCTCCTCCCTCTCGGTTGCCACCGAAAATTATGTTGAAGGAAATTTTTTTATTTTTCTTCTTCGATCGTTTTGAGATTCCACACTCAAATTTTTACACAAAATTTCTCGTGTGTAGTTCATAAGGACATGAATGAAAATCAACACCAGTCGTACCAAAAACTTGTTTTGGACCAAGCTATATTTTTGAACTCATATGCGATGGGTGTTGTCACTTAATTAGTGAAAAGCAAGTAATAAATGTTCAAATTAATTAATTGGTTATTTTCTAAGTATTAGATAATTAGTAAATAAAAGATCAATTATTTAATTGATGAAGATCAATTTAATTTATCAATTTGAATTAATGAATTTGGACACAACATTGACTTTAGAGAGATATTCAATTTTCAGCAATAGTAAATATTTGATAATTTAACATATAGAGGTATATGTGCAAATTTTGTAATTATTATATAAGGGGTGACAATAGGGTTGCATCCCTAACTAGGGATGTTCAAAGGTCGGTCTTACAGGACTAAATAACTGTTTTACAATAAATATATTATTTAATAATAAAGATAAATTTTGGAGATGGAGAGGTGAAAGGAGGCGAGAGGGAGGGAGAGGCGAGTGGGAGAGGGAGACTTCATTTAACCTAAAACCCTAACCTAATATATATATAAAATATACGATCTATCCAGGATTAACAATTTTTTAAACCTATCTAAAATTCAGATCCTCTCTAAAAGGAGGATCGAACCGACCATTAACAAGAAAAAAACCGTCTAGATCAATCAATTTCAGTTCAAACCAGTTCAGATTAAATGGTCTAGATGGTTTTTGGACATCTCTATCCCTAACCCTAACACAATGTGTGATTAAACAGAGCAGAAAAAAGTTTCTCTCCCTCCCCTGCTTGCCGCCGAAAACTATATAGGAGAAGGAAAAAATTGAATTTTCTTTACCAGTTGTTTTGAGAGCCCACACTCAATTCCTGATCAACATCCAATTGAGATATAATTCTGAATCCTACGAGTGATTGTTGGTGTGAAGACTGATTCAAGTTCTACGAAGAACGAAGAACGCGAGACAACTAATAGGATTCCACCAAATCAGAATTTCTTCAATATAAGAAAGGTATAAAATTATTTCTACCTCTTTTGAATATGTTTAACTTAGAATGATTAAATTGGTTGATGTAATAATTTTTTTATATTCCGCCCACGAACCGTTCAGGGTTCAATGATTTTTTTCTCAAATTTTAAAATCCGATCTAACAGTTATCAGATCTTATCATCAAGCCAAAAAGAGTCTACCTGGTTGAAGACTCTACATCTATAAAAGGAGATGAAGTGGACAGAGAAGAGGATCTCAATCAATTAACATATCAATCAATTTTTTCAACATGCAGCCTGTAGATTTTACTCTATAGTTCTTTTTTCAATAAATTTTTATTATTTTTCTTAGTTTATTTTTTAGCTTCAAGTCTCTTTATTTTTCGTTATCATTCAATAAATTTAGATTTAATCCTTATCCTTGTCATTTTATTTGTCGAATCTTTCAGTTAAAGTTATCGATTTTCTTTTCTCATTTACTTCATTACCACTATTTAATCATTCAAATTCTTAGTCCTTGTAGTAGTCTAAAACCTTAGAGGAGATTTGTTCTCTACTCCTCAACATCATTTTCTTGATTAGAAGTCAGCTCTCAGTGATTCATAATTTTGCTTTAAATTCTGTTCCTTGACCAAATTTTGGCACGCTTGCGAGTTAATTCAATAGGGACGTAAGTTTGGTTCAGACCGTCATTCGCAGTCCGATGATTTTTGCTCAATACATTGGCTGAGATTTTCAAGCCAAACATATTTTTTAGCACGCCCAGTCGAACAAGCTTTATGAATATTATGTCCACTACAACATCTAAGGCTCATAGTTTGGAATGACAAATTTCAAGAACAATGCTAGATCACAGTTTGTTGAAATTGAGATTGTTCAAGTCGAAATGGCTCCAAAGCACGCGGCTACAATAAATGAGCAATATGAGACCATTCATGATGGTATTCGCAAGATGCATGAAAGCTTGCAAGAAAGCTTACAATCTTTCAATCAAAGTATGCAAGCTATTCAACAAAGCCTTCAACAAAACTCCCGAGAGTTGGCCGAAGTGATTCGACAACTATGACTTTGGCCAATACAATGAAATATTGTTGACTAGCCGGTTTATCAGTTGCCGCCAATAAGGTAGAACTTTCAGCCTAGGGGGAAAATGTCGAAAATAATGGCTAGAAAATAGCCATGATAGTTTTCAAAACAACGTTTTAATTTTTTCACAAGCTAGTCAAGTAAATAATGGTCAATTTAAGGACCATGAAAGTTTTCTGTTTGTAAATCAACAGCCGATTAAATTGAATTGTCAGGCTGGAGGGCACGACCTAAAGACCCAAAAGCATTAGGATCCATCACCAAAGGTACAAGGTGAACAATGCCAGGCTGCCAACTTCATATCATGTAGGGATTTTCAGTTTCAATCAATTCATCCTCTAAGATGGAATGGTTCACCCGAGGGGCAACTTGATCAATTGAGTGGCCAACAAAACATCACATCAATTTCTAAACATCAACCGTTGGTAGAATCAATTAATGAGGTGAAAGTAGAACAAATGATAGACTATAAGGCCACTGGTGAATCAGAGTCATCTTCTTAAAAAATTAAAATATTATCTGATGATAAGATTGAGATAACAAAAGAAATAGATGTAGAGAAATTCAAGGATTTAATCCTTGAGTTAAATTTCATTGAAGAAGACGATATTATTGCAAATGATCAAACGAGCCAATATATGGCTCATCACAAAAGTAAAAAAGATGAATATAGTTTTGGTGGATGACATAAATCTACCAAAATCATGATTCAAATATATATTAGACCAATTGATGGTAAGTGAGAAATACAAAAATTCTGTCAAACTAGAAGTCGAAGAAAAATATTTTGACATATTCAAGGAAAATTGGTCATACTTATATACAAATAGAAAATAAGATGGCTTCACGACCATTTTCATATAAATTAAAAAAACTAATATGAAATTTGGGTGAAAATCGACCAATTTGGAAATGTTCATTTTTTGCCGAATTTAAATATTTATTCGGTAAATGCTCCTTTTTGTTAAATCCATATTTTTTTCAACTAATATCTTTTTGTTATGTGATAGCATATTCTATTAACATCTTATACGGAGCCCATATTAACAGAATACGGGAGACAATATTTGTGCCACAATTTGAAATTTTAAGCATCTCCAACAAGTTAAAGTTTGAACTTTTCTAAGAGTCTTGGAGGATAAGATTTCATTTCAAAAGAGGATTTTGAATTTTAAATTTCAATCAGAATAGAGATAATATTATCGGATCTTACATCAAGCCAAGAAGAGTCTACCTGGATGAAGACTCTACGTCTATAAAAGGAGATGAAGTAGACAGAGAAGATGACCTCAATCAATCAACCTATCAATCAATTTTTCCAACATGCATCCCTTAGTTTTTACTCTCTAGTTCTTTTTTCAATAAATTTTCGTTGTTTTTCTTAGTTTAGTTTTTAGCTTCAAGTGTCTTTATTTTTTGTTATCATTCAATAAATTTAGATTTAATCACTAGCCTTGTCATTTTATTTGTTGAATATTTCAATAAAAGTTATTGATTTTCTTTTCTCATGCTTCATTACCACTATTTAATCATCCAAATTCTTAGTCTTAGTAATAGCCTAGAGGAGATTTATTCTCTACTTCTCAACATCATTTTCTTGATTAGAAGTCAGATCTCGATAATTCATAATATCTCTTTAAATTCGATTCATTGACCAAATTTTGGCACGCCTGCGAATTAATTCAATAAGGACGCAAGTTTGGTTCAGACCGTCATCTGCTGTCCGGTGATTTTGGCTCAATACATTGGCCGAGATTTTCAAGCCAAACAATCTCGTTCTCGTACATCTTGTAACTCTTTGATGTTAAAGGTATTCTAAACGTTAAGTGTTAATATTTTATTCATGTAAATATTTTACCTCATCTCGTGTAGAAATTAAAATTTGATTTATTAGTATAGTGATTAAGCGCGCACACTTATGCCTTGTGTTGGTACAACCGAGCATCAACTAATAGTTTTAGCGTCCCGTTCTTGTACATCTTGTAACTCTTTGATGTTAAAGGTACTCTTGATGTTAAGTGTTAATATATTATTCATGTAAATGTTTTACGTCATCTCGTGTAGAAATTAAAATTTGATTTATTAATATAGTGATTAATCTCACACACTTATGCGCTATGTTGGTTGAACCGAGCTTCAACTGATAGTTTTAGCGTCTCGTTCTCGTACATCTTGTAACTCTTTGATGTTAAAGGTATTCTTGACGTTAAGTGTTAATATATTATACATGTAAAATTTTACGTCATCTCATGTAGAAACTAAAATTTGATTTATTAGTATAGTGATTAAGCCCACACTTATGCACTGTGTTGGTAGAACCGAGCATCAACTAATAGTTTTAGCGTCTCATTCTTGTACATCCTGTAACTCATTGATGTTAAAGGTATTCTTGACGTTAAGTGTTAATTTATTAGACATGTAAATATTTTACGTCATCTCGTGTAAAAATTTAAAATTTGATTTATTAGTATAGTGATTAAGCCCACACACTTATGCACTGTGTTGATAGAACCGAGCATCAACTAATAGTTTTAGCGTCTCGTTCTCGTACATCTTGTAAATCTTTGATGTTAAATATATTATTGACATCAAGTGTTAATATATTATACATGTAAACATTTTACGTCATCTCGTATAGAAATTAAAATTTGATTTATTATTATAGTTATTAGGCCCACACACTTATGCACTGTGTTGGTAGAACCGAGCACCAACTAATAGTTTTAGCGTCTCGTTCTCATAAATCTTGTAACTCTTTGATGTTAAAGGTAATTTTGACGTTAAGTGTTAATATATTATACAGGTAAATATTTTACGTCATCTCGTGTAGAAATTAAAATTTGATTTATTAGTATAGTGGTTAATCCCACACTTATGCAATGTGTTGGTAGAACTGAGCATCAACTAATAGTTTTAGCGACTCGTTCTCGTACATCTTGTAACTCTTTGATGTTAAAGGTATTCTTGACGTTAAGTGTTAATATATTATACGTGTAAATATTTTGCATCATCTCGTGTAGAAACTAAAATTTTATTTATTAGTATAGTGATTAAGCCCACACACTTATGCACTTTGTTGGTAGAACTGAGCATCAACTAATAGTTTTAGCGTCTCGTTCTCGTACATCTTGTAACTCTTTGATGTTAAAGGTATTCTTGACGTTAAGTGTCAATATATTATATATGTAAATATTTTACGTCATCTCGTGTAAAAATTAAAAATTTGATTTATTAGTATAGTGATTAAGCCCACACACTTATGCACTGTGTTGGTAGAACCGAGCATCATCTAATAGTTTTAGCGTCTAGTTCTTGTACATCTTGTAACTCTTTGATGTTAAAGATATTCTTGACGTCAAGTGTTAATATATTATACATGTAAATATATAGAAATTAAAATTTGATTTATTAGTATCGTTATTAAGCCCACGCACTTATGCACTGTGTTGGTAGAACCGAGCACCAACTAATAGTTTTAGCGTCTCGTTCTCATTCATCTTGTAACTCTTCGATGTTAAAGGTATTCTTGACGTTAAGTGTTAATATATTATACATGTAAATATTTTAAGTCATCTCGTGTAGAAATTAAAATTTGATTTATTAGTATAGTGATTAAACCCACACTTATGCAATGTGTTGGTAGAACCGAGCATCAACTAATAGTTTTAGCTTCTCGTTCTCGTACATCTTGTAACACTTTGATGTTAAAAGTATTCTTGACGTTAAGTGTTAATATATCATACGTGTAAATATTTTACGTCATCTCGTGTAGAAATTAAAATTTGATTTATTAGTATAATGATTAAGCCCAGACACTTATGCACTGTGTTGGTAGAACCGCGCATCAAGTAATAGTTTTAACATCTCGTTCTCGCACATCTTGTAACTCTTTGATGTTAGAGGTCTCGTTCTCGAACATCTTGTAACTCTTTGATGTTAAAGGTATTCTTGACGTTAAGTGTTAATATATTATACATGTAAATATTTTACAAGATGTGCGAGAACGAGACCTTTACGTCATCTCATGTAGAAATCAAAATTTGATTTATTAGTATAGTGATTAACCCACACACTTATGCACTGTGTTGGTAGTGAATTAGAGTCCCAGAATATCTCAATCCCAATCACGTTGTAAAGTTGACCAAAAAAATTAATGTATGATCAAGTAGCAGCTCAACTTGGAGCAAATTCATGGCATGCTATGGAAATTTATTATTAATAGAAAATGGTACAAACTGTCAATGAGGACATGCCAAAATGTCTTGATATATGCCTCGAAATCAAAATTGTCAAATGTGACTGAATCTATTTCTTTCTACTCGCTATATCCATAGTTTAGTTGTAGGAAGTTGTTTGGTAATTTACCAGAGTACTGTAACTGAAAGTTCTTTTCCTTTTGAACCTCAATAGATGTATTAGTTTGCTGACTACTGCACAAACCTCATCTCAGTAAGCAACCCGCAAATTCAAGTAGAGAAGTAACCATGCCGAACGTATTTATCAGCTCGGTCGGTACAACAGGATGCCTCGGATCCATGTTTGAAGCTTTTTCAACTATTACAACATAAAACTAAATCTTCATCCCCAGAAGCCCTGCATGAAGACAGAGAGACGCTACATAAGCTACTTGCAGACTAATGAAGAACTTTATATAATTTGAATTTCAAGCGTCTTTAAAAGCTATAAAAAAGAATCTTTTGTATTGATAGTGTTGACTATGCAGTCTTCTCTACCATGTTCTGAGAAGCCGCTTATGGTTATCTACCTGCGCAATCTGTTTTGCAACTTTTTCCTCTGGATAAAGAATTATATTTTTCCTTGTTATTTTTCATTACATCCAATCTTCAATTTTATCTCATTTACTCCTTGTCCATGAAATATTACTCAACAATTATTTCAGTTTGGCAGAGGTAACACGATCAGTATCTGCTATATGCTTAATTGAGGGAAAATGAAAGTAAATCTTAATTGCAAAGTTGTGCACCATCAGAAAACCATTCAAAATTTTAAAAATGCTAGCAGCCTATCAAGGAGCACTTACATGGTAGCGGCTGTGCAGCTCAATCTTTGCGATATCTTGCCCAAAACCCCTTCTTCCTCACTGCATCATTCTCAGACAGGGATCTACTCCACCTGGACCCAAGTGAAAAGTGACGTTTCACGAAAGGCTTTGAGAAAGAGCTCCTTGCACTTGAACTGGTTTCCAACTTCAGAGCTTTTCCTTCATGTGCACTACTTTTCCGGGGATCAGACCCACCTCCAAGACAATTAAGCACCACCTTATGGTTTTTCTCCTTCGAATCTGCCACAGCTCTCAAGGCTTTTTTGGACATCTTCAACACCTTCTTTTCTCCGACCATACAAATTGGACAGGCCGGGTCATGCCTATCAGCATCTGATGTCATAGCCTCCAAGCACTCAGCATGGTAAACATGTCCGCAGTCCAGCACAGCAACCACCGAAAGCTCATTGCTGGAAATAATTTTCTGGATGCTCCATGAAGATCTTTCAGTCAAAAGCTTTGAGCATGCCCCACAGACTTGGAGATCTATTGAAGGAGAACTCGAGAATCTGCCACTGGATTCACTTAACTTGCCATTAAGAAATCCCAGCTGTTCACTATCAAAAGACCACCTTCCTCTCTGAGAAGAGGCCACGAGCTCAGAAAATGTGCGCATTGACCAACCATCAGAAGACCTACCCTGGGATCTGTTTGTTAAGTCATTGCTACAACTAGAGTGTACCGAAGATGGTCTTCCTTCAGACATAGAGTTGTTAGATGGTGATTTCAATCCAAGGATTCGGCTTTCAGAAACTTGTCTAAATAGCTGATGTCCTGGTGAGCGACAGGCCTTTCTAGATGGGATTATGTTAGGTGGAAGTGATTGAGTATTGATAGATAAAGGATCCACAATTTCTGTGGATAAATCTGAAGGTAAAGAAAAGGAAAGATTCGGCACAGAAGAATTATCAGGTGATTCTGCAATGTTCTTTACCTGAAAGTTATCAGACAAGTTAAGACTTCAACTTAACAATGACACAAAAAAGTTCGCAGGATCTTAAAATAATCATAAATCTCCTCCACTAATTACAGTTTCAATTTGTTCAAACTCACTTCGGTGGAATAATTGCTTGCCACAGACTGATCTGCACCAAGGAGTAGGAACATATTCAGTAGTTAGTATCAGGACACCACAGGAATTTTGAGCACAAAAAGAGAAGTTACTAACTAATTTGAAACAGCCGCGTGAAGCAAAATAATAATCAAAGCAGAATCAAGCACCATGCAACTGAAACAAAAATTCATCTAGTAGCATCTAACGTTAATTCTTTTCTCCAGGACAAGCTAGAGTAAAATAGTGTTGCTTGGAACAAGAGATCAAGTCAGTATAAAGGCTCATAATCCCACAATACTCCAAAGTCCACTCCAAAGAGAAGAAAAGAGATGGGAAAAAACCTTAATGAAGCTTACATGTATTAAGGGAAAATGAAAAAGGAAATAAACAATCAATTCAGTGTGTTCCGCTGATAAGTAAAGTTTATGCAAACTCTCATTTCCTACAAAGAAAGACATGCTTTTCGTGGGACAAAGAAAGATACTAAAATGGTAAAGATGCAGCTTCCTTATTTGTATAGGATGGTCATTCACAGTCACAGACTCTGCAGCCACCTTCAGAAATCAAAATCATATGCACATCTTACCTGATGATGAAGTCATCAAATTTGTGCGGATCTCCGCGGGAGCTACTGGAGAGGTAGATGTCCCCAAATTCTCTGAGATTTTGCCGCTTGAAGAATTACCTCTTTCAGAAACTAATGCCCCTTTTATTTCCATGCTAACACCCCCCTCAGTTCCATAATAAATCTGTGATGAAGGATTGTCCACTTCACCAGCTACACGATTATCCCACCGGAAGCTCCATGATGGTGAATGTATGACATTCCTCTGCAAGGATTCTCCTCCAGTTCTCTTGGGGGAGGGGGTGCTTGCCCTCGCAGCAACACAACAAGCTGAGCCCATTGTCACTCATATACACGACAATCTCTGGTTAAATGCACACCTCCAACAAGTAGGTACAGAACACAGTGACAGTTTTTCCTGTTTCAAATGATAAATCTGTCAATTTGATTTCAACATGAACTCTAAAAGAAACTTCAACAACACACCAACTAGAAAATAAGTAACACAACACCTAACTTAAAATTATGTTCTAGCTGCAGAACAGCCAGAAAGGTACAGCCATAAAGAAAATGAGATGAAAATTACGTGAATTTTATTTACGCAATATATAACAAGAAAGAAAACGATAAATTGGAGAATGTCTACAGCAGATCTCCCTATCAATGGTTAAGAATTCCCATAGTGGTAACTATTTATTCATACACAAACAAAGTGCCTTTCCATATATGGAACAAATTGACAATAAATAACCAAAGGAAAAGGAAAAAGTAGTTCATAATTGTGAAGTGTAATGGCATGTCAAAGCAAAGTACATGATTAACTTTGCACATTAGCCACTAAAAAATTATGTTATCTAAGTAACGTAATTATTCATTTACTAAAATGATCCTAAAATAAGCAATTTATGCCAAAACTAGTCTAATTTAATACAACGACGAATATACCCGAAGATCACCAAACAGAAAGAACATTAGATTGGCTCCAGAACTCAAATACCATATGTTTCTTTAATACATATCAACCATTTAAACTAGAAAATTAGGTACCGAAAATAAATGGGAAAGGTAAAATGTTAACTAAACAAATACAGAAACAACATTCCAGCTCAATTGAAAGTATCTATATATAAAAAAAATTTAAGCAAGACTAAGACAGAGGTTGATTCTTATCCCTAAATGTGACATCGAAGAGCTCATATATATATATATATATATATATATA